>JABCKJ010000001.1:0-249950 GCA_018850815.1 Asterophora lycoperdoides
TAGGACTTACACCTCAGTGTGTGTGGAATCACTGAGGTGTGAGGACGAAGATTTCGCAACGAAAATGGTATGATTACGTAAGATTGATGTTAGCCGAATGTCGAGACATTCGGCTAATTGTGGCGGCCATACTCGCCCAACACATTTTGTGGATGGGCGTATGGGGTGCCAACCTCGATAACAATCCCGTGAGTGTTGCAATAATTGTACCACTTCTGGTTGATCCATTCTCGCCCCGCGTTGACCCTCACGATGTGCAGCTTGTGACCTGTCTGATGCTCGGATTGGACGTGGTAATGCGAGAAGGCCGTAAGTGACATGTTTGCATCTTTATGCCCTGTGAAATAACCGGCCAGCCTGCTCATTCCCCCATCAGCCCCCAGCATCATGTATACTGCACCACCAAGGGACATAGTCCACGAGGGTCCCCAGAAATTGAAGTGAACGCGGTGATTGGTGTCCGTTTCAGGGATGACCACGCCATCATATGGGCATGCCGCGTGCTTGCCATAGATACAGTCTTCGCAAAGTCCTTTTACTTCGACATTGCCCTGTACATTCAAGCCGTCCACCAGTCCCTTTTGAACCATGTCCCTGATTGATTCAACACCAGCATGGCCAAAACGGCAGTGCCACAGCTCGAGGTTAACCGGCGACACCTGCAAACAAGCTACCAATGCTTTTGGTACGCCTGTGTTCGTATCGTGGGTTATATTGAGCTACATCCCTTTAGTGCCTTCTCCCACCATAAACAGGTGCCCTGCGGGATCCATGAACGTCGCTCGGCCAGAAGAGAAAGTCACCGTGAACCCAGCCTGGTCAAATTTTGCAATGGAAACAAGGTTCACTGACAACTCCGGCATATGTAGGGCTGCCTTGAACACGAGGTGGACGAACTTCCATTAGCCATGACGGTGAGTCTCACAGTTCCTCTACCGACGATGCGGAATGTCCCTCCTCAGTTCGCTGCTTGTCCGGTCATCGGGACAGTGAACGATTTGTATTCACTGAACATGCTCCTGTCAACAAAGCAGTGGTCCGAGGCCCCGGAATCCGCGTACGTGTTCACGATGCTGCCATGGGTTTCCTCGACTTCGGTGATAGTGGCTAGTGCATAAGTTACTGTGGGGGTTTGTGTGTTGGTTGTATTGGCCGTTGCCACAGGTGTAATAGGTGTGTTGGCGACTGCGGCCGTTGCCTGCACGCTCTCGGGACGTCCTCGACTTTAGAAATTGGGAATTGACCCTCTTTTCCTCCGCCTTTCCAATAGCAGAATTCAACTGTGTGGCCGTGTCGCTTACAGTTTGGATTGGTGCAGACAAGATCTGACTTCTTGGACAAAGTATTAGGTGTCCTGGCCTGCAGGATGGTTGTGTTCGCTGCAGTAGGGTTGCACGCACGGATACGCTCCCAGTGAAGAGTCAAATGGGTAATGGTTTTGGCAGAAGTCTTCATGCCATACATGGTTGACACGATGGTGTCCCATGAGTCAGGCATTGACGCCAGAATAATGGTAAGGAATGCCTTATCGTCAATTGTGGCGCCCTTGTTGACTGCCTTGTTCCATTTCGTCCTCAAGTCTGAGATGTGCACGTGGAAGTCTGCACCGTCGGTGAACAGTGTGGTGCAAAGAATTCATTCGGCGTCAGCTGCTGCGAATTCTGACTTGTCACCGTAAGTGTCTGTGATCGACTTCCAAGCATCTGAAGCCGTGCCATCCATCTTGACACCCAATCCAATAGGATTCTTGGTGTTGTAAGTTATAAGTGAGAGAGTCCAGGCATCGTGCAGGTCCCACTCCTCTAGTGAGGGAGTAATTGAGTGCCAGGCTGTATCAGATGATGTAGTAGTAGTAGTGTTGGCAGATGAAGTCGTCGATGCCTGTTGCACAGTGGGTTGTTTGATTGATCCATTGAGGTATCCTTGTGCACCACGAGCACGGGCAGCGATGAGAATGCGAGATTTGAATCCAATGAAATTGCTACCATTGAATTTCTCATCGTCGGAGAATGATGGTGGGCTGTTACTGCCAGTAGAGGACATTGTAGTTGTATAATAATAGGGGTAGTGAAGAAAAAAAATGTTTGAGTTTGTCGATATGTGTCTTTCTGTATTTTCAAAGGCGCGAGCCGGGGCCCATAACCTGTAGAAGATAACAGAACATAAGTCTCAGAGTCTAAGACACAAAGTGTAAAGACAACTGATATTGACCTGTAGAAGATAACAGAACGTAAGTCTACAGGTAGTTGATTAGTAAAGGTAAGTAAAAGAATATGTGTAAAACCCTCACCTCAGAGTCTAAGACACAAAGTGTAAAGACGACTGAGGAAAGGGGGTTCCAGTATGTATAGAATATATAGGAAGAAAATTTTAGAGTTACGTATAAAGTATCACAAACCTACGGGCAGCGCCACGACGGTTGAGCATCGTGGCATAGTCAAATAATGTGTTGAACAAAAATAAATGTATACCGAAATAGAAACAATCAAAATGATCGACATGATCGAGTCCCCGCTCAACAACTCAAAACTCTTCTCAAGCCTTTGCCACAATAAGTTTCCACAATGCTTGTCAAAATTTACCATCCACAATATATTCTCTACTCTCCTCTCGATTGCTGTTGCTTGCATGAAAATATTTCACGAAGTCCATTCAAGCTCCGCTTCAAATTCCTTCAAATTTTCCTGGACCTTGACAACGATTTTTGCAACAGTTCTTTCCTTCCCCCACATCCATCTACCTTGCACTGTGTCGCATTTCTGGCAGATTGTTGCCACCTAGTGCTTCTGTATACTGCACACAGGCTGCTTGTAGCCTTCATCCTGTTTTCCGATGTGTCTGTCGGCGTGTTTGAACTCACCTAGTAGTGCTAGTGAAGACCCATCTTCGCAAAGGTTGCCCAAGCCAATCTACATATCATTCAAGTACCCAGATAAAACAGAGTTCAGGCCATGCGGTGCAGATATGACTCTGCTCACTGCTGTCACCTTGTTGGAAGGTGGAAGGAAAACTAGATGTGTAGCTATAATTATTTAATACTTTTCATAACAATGGATACCACAAATAAGAAAATATGCTGCTAGCTAGCCAGAGGAAGGGGTGTATGGGGTCATTGAGTTGATGTAACAATGAAAAGTGGTGTTTTCAAGCTGGCGGGTCTGGGCTACCATACACACCTGACATCGCCCAAGGTTGTAAAAATCCATTTGCCAACCATTTGCTCAAATAGTGCTCAAATATTTGCCTCCGTCGTTTGTGTAGTTGTTTGGTCAGTTGTTTAGTCACCACCGATAGTAATACCATTGTTCTCGTCGTTCTGTCGCGAACGGTCTATTGTTCAGTGGCAGCACGCCCTGAGCATTGTTCTCCATGCACTTCGCCGTGATGTGTCTCAGGGCTTGTATTAAAAGGATGAACGATTCTCGGGTTGCCGTGACCTCGTCACTGGTGGCGATCCTCACCGACAGTCCGACGTTCCTTTTTCTCAGTTTCTTTTGACGCCGTCTTTTACACTTTCACGAACCCGTCCACCGTCCATCCGTCATGATGCAGAACCCCTTCCTCATTGTGCGCTTCGTCCTCTTTGGTGAGTACTGTGTTGCTGTACGATATGATCTTTTCTTACATGTCTCGCGGTCCCAGGTGTTCTTGTAAACCTCAGCATATTGATCCTCGCATTTTCGGCTTGGAATGCCAATGCCACCATAGCGGCTGGACTCTCTGGTATGTTGCACGCGTCTCCTGTGCCATTCTATTCATCTAATGTGATCGTGCGCCAGTACCTGCCACGACAATATTCTTCCTCCTCAACAGCTGTGTACTATTCTTTTGTATTATCCTGTGCGTTGAAACATTTATTTTACGCGTGCAAATTTGCTGAACTGCATCTAGTAGTCTAGCGGATCTCGTCGTTCCACAGGCAAACACTGCCCGTGTTCTGTTTGAATGCGCATGGTCGGCAGTCCTCAGCGTTTTCCAAACAGGCACTGCTATCAGCGTCACTGTTAACGGTCCAGCGATTTGTCGATTGACTTGTACGTATGTCTTGTCCGTATCCCTTCCGAGGTGAACTGATGGTGTTGTAGCCAATTGGGATCTCTGTGCTTCTTCTTCTCTCCTTATCCCCGCTACTTGGCTCAGCTGCATCATCCGTACGCAGGTCCTACGATCTCTCATCGCCACTTTTTAAACGGCACTCTCTTTACAGTCTTCTCGCACTTCCTGAGCATGTTCATCACCACAATGTGTCATATGCGCGATATTCCAGACGTCTGGTCAAAAACCATCTACTCGGTCGACTGGTTCGGACTTTCTGAGGGTGGCACATGCAGACACCCCGCTAACGAACTCGACGACTCCTGGAATCGCTACGTGAAGGACATCGAAGCCGCGCGTCGTCCACACGTCAACGACGACATTAGCACGAAGGCACCGTGGGCCAGGACTATCCGCCGTGGCATTGACGCGCCATTTACGCGGCGATCACACCCATCTTCTGCGAGCACCACCACAGCTACCGGCGCACTCCCAGTCGTGCCACTTAAAGTGCAGTCAAGGAGCACCGCAGGCTCCCGCTTCATTGAGAAATTCCGCGAGTCAGCCAGGCTGTCACGCTCGGAGAACACGAATTCGTCACAATACGCCACTCAGTCGTCCAACCCAGTGAACCCCTTCCCACGTGAAGTCGAGGACCACGATTTGCCCATTCCCCTTCCTCGCCTTTCTGAGTGGATCCGCGCAGATGCAATCAAGGGTATCAACGTCCACACCATCCCCACTTCGCCTTGACGAAGCCACCCTCTACCCCATGTACCGTACGAACGGACTGCACATCAGAGCGTTGGATACGCAGAACCTTGCAGCAAAAGCTACCATGTATTCTCACAACTGACCCCTTCATGCCTTCGATGCCTCCTGTATTAGTCAGTACAAGGTACAATAGACCACTAGATTTAATATCCTGGACTCGACGTGATGTCGGTGTGCATCCCTAGCCGTTGTCGGAGCGTGTGGTTCTCACTCCGCACGGCGGATAGATCAGACTTGACTCTATCCAGCTCCGCTCTAGTTTCTGACAACCGTAGTGCGGTCTCCTCCGAAATTTCACCCGCACCAACCGCTACACCTTTGAAACCAAAAAGGTGAGATCCGAAGAGGCACGGACATGTGCATGCAGAGAGTTCTTACCTCCGACCAGCTTCACGAGCCTCCACAGTCGCAAGATGATGAGCAACCCTGCGAGCTCTCGCTCTCGTCCCTTCAACGCGACCTCGAGCACGAACGTAATGATGATGATTGCAGCATCGAAGAGATGGAGTCCAGCATGTATCACTGTGCCAAACGGATTATAGAAACCAAGGCCGAATGCCCATAGCGAGAGCGGAATTTCGACCATGAAGAACGAAGTGATAACGAGGGAAATATGGGCCAGAACCTCAAGCCATGGTGGCAATTCCCATGGAGGCCCTCCACATTCGGGAGAGAGTAAGGAGTAGGTCAAGTCTGCGAGCACGCATGTTGCGTCGACTGCAATCTAAGTGGGAGTACGTCGCGTAGTCAGGATACTAGTGGTACTGCGAAGACATACCAGAATGATGACAGCAATGTGTAAGCGAGGGCTCTCTAGGAAGGCTCTGGTTTTCGCGTGCCATGACATTTTGTCGTCCTGGGTATCACTGCTGTGTTCATTGCTTGTCACGGGTAGCAAAGGCTGCTGTTCCTCCAACATGATTGCTGATTACCAGAGGAGGTGCCATTTATAGTACCACTAGCTTAATAGTTACCTATGTAATAGTAATACTAATATAGTAATAGATCGGACCGTTCGCAAGCACGTGATGAGAAACATGACGTCGACCACTGCCATAATATTAATGATACTTAGGCTAAGGGTCACCTCCGAATCCTCTCAGCTCTGTTCTCCCATGTTCCAATTCACCGCATTCCTTGCTCGCGGTTTCCGAACCCAAACCTACCGCGCTAGTCATCAAATACCTTTTCCGTTGACCCTAGGATTTAAAGCGCGTTCTCGATTACACTCTTCGCCGCGTCTCAGCATTCCGTACCATCCCAATGTGAAGCGCGCGATGCAGAGACCTGCCTTGCTCTTCAAGGTCGCAGGCGTAGCAGGAATTGGGCTGGGTCTCTCAAATTTTATGCCCAAAGTGCACTGTGATGGCACGTATTCTCCACGATATTTTGGACGTCATACTAAAGCATGTGTCTCTAACATCAGTAAAAGCAACACCCCCGACCGCTGTGCATGCGACTTCTTCGGCTCCTGATCTCCCCCCTATTCCCGCATCATCAGTATCATTGTATCAACTCTCCTTCGGAACGGTTGCAGGGATATGTGCAGGCGTATTCATCAAGAAAGGTGCTAAAGCTGCTGCGTGGTTTCTCGGAGGGATCTTCGTCCTCCTGCAGGTGCGTCTCTTGTAATCTCCATGCTTGGTATGAAAATGAAGCTGGTATCAGTACCTCGGATCCACTTCGGTTGTTCGTATTGATTGGGGAAGAATGGCATCCAGATTCGAGAGCGCCTTTTACACAAGCGATGCAACGGGTTCACAACGAGCGCCCACATTAGTCTCGCTGTGGACGTGGCTTGTCGATTTCTTGACCGCTGACTTCCAGCCTCGTGCTTCATTCATTGCCGGGTTTGTGTTGGGTTTGAGGATTGGTTAAATTCTAGGTATAAAGGACTCCAGCTGGAGGTCATAGCGAGATTAGATCGGGATCCCCAACAGCTAATAATGCAAAATAAATGATCAGTGATCGATTTTTTTGAGTGAAGGCGAAGGCGAACTCGCTCATTTCATACTTAGGGTGCCATGGGTCGTCGCTCAAAAAACAAACAGGGTCCGCCAGAACCTCTGGAGAGGAAAGTTGGGCCCACACCTAAAAAGCTCGGGAAACGCAAGGCGGACAGTGATTCCGACTCGGACGATAAACCGACTGCTCGGCCTGCGAAAAAAGTCAAGGATTCAAAGTCGAAGATTCCCTCGAGGGTCTCGAAGCCTGCAAAGGACAAGGGAAAGTCTACTTCGAAAAAGGTGAAAACTGTCGCCAAACCTGGCTCGGATAACGACTCTGGAGATGGCTGGGAAGATGTCGACGGTGATATTGACATGGATAACGACGAGTGCGGCGGTATTCTGTTTATCCCTTTGTTTGGACTGACGGATGTCTGGTGCAGATTTGAAAGCGACGCAGAACTGGAGGGATTCACTGGAAATCTCGATGATCTAATGGACGGCGATGATGAGTGCGTTCTCAGTCTTACCCCCCAGGACAACGCCTACATTTTAACATTTGAACGCTTAGTGATGACCCGCTGCGGGGCACCACTCAGAAATTCGACTTCGACACAGACGAAGAGGACGAAGAACCTCAGTCCATCTCGAAACGCAAGAAGTCGAAGCAGAGCGAGAGGCCCTCGAAAATTATCCCGACTGGGTCTGACGCATCCGACGATTCTGACGAGGATGAATCGGACGACGAGGGTCGTGTTACAATGGCGAACATGGAAGCTCGTTCACGCGCACTCGACGCGAAGGCGGCGGCCGAGGCCGAACTAGATGAAGAAGAGTTCCAAGGTGCTGCCGCCAGCGATGACGCGGACGAGGACATGATGGATAACGACGCCGATGAAGAAGGCGACGCTGAGCCCTTCCACCTTCCCACTGCTGCTGAGCGAGAGGCCGAGAAGCAAAAGGGTGGTCCCGACCTCCTAGTTGTCCAGCGACGAATGCGGGAATGTATTCGAGTGCTCGGCAAATTCAAACGTTTGGCTGAGAAGGATCGGTGCGTTTCAGAATACTATCTTCTATTGATAACTCTCAAAGTTCGTTCACTTCCAGTTCGCGCTCAGAGTATACCGACCAACTAACGGCTGATATCGCCAGCTATTATGGTTACAACGATTTCTTGGTTGAGAAGCTATTTCAACTGTTCCCTGTCGCGGAGGTCAGCTACACCACCTCCGTCATAATTGCTCTTAAGCTGAACGGAATCCTGCAGGCCATTGAGTTTTTTGAAGCTAATGAGGTTCCGCGGCCTGTAACAATACGCACCAATACCTTGAAGACAAGGCGTCGTGATCTCGCTCAATCCTTGGTGAACCGAGGCGTCAACTTAGAGCCGATCGGTAAATGGACCAACGTCGGCCTACAAGTCTTCGAAAGTAGCGTCCCGATCGGTACGTTTTGCCAGTGTGACCAAATTTGCAAGGGACTCAATATCGCATAGGTGCGACGCCTGAGTACCTAGCTGGACACTACATGCTTCAGGCTGCTTCATCATTCCTTCCTGTCATCGCCCTTTCGCCCCAACCGAATGAGCGTGTTCTCGATATGGCATCAGCCCCTGGTGGAAAGACCACACATATGGCCGCTCTCCTGCAGAATACTGGTGTAGTCTTTGCCAACGACGCGAACAAGGCGCGTACGAAGAGTCTCACTGCCAACGTCCATCGCCTCGGGTGCAAGAACGTGGTCGTGTGCTCTTATGATGGCCGTGAGTTCCCCAAGGTGATGGGAGGCTTTGACCGTGTGCTCCTGGATGCGCCCTGCAGTGGCACAGGTGTCATTAGCAAGGACCAGAGTGTCAAAGTCAACAAGGTATTTCCTTCATCCCTTGCATCCTTGACAGTGAGAAGAATGTCTGACGTGCACTCCAACAGTCTGAGCGCGACTTCACGCTCCTTTCCCACCTGCAGAAGCAATTGATTCTCTGCGCCATTGATAGTGTCAACCCGGACTCCAAGACCGGTGGATATATTGTGTACTCCACATGCTCGGTTACGGTCGACGAAAACGAATCCGTGGTCGATTACGCGCTCCGGAAACGGCCCAATGTGAAGCTCGTCGACACCGGCCTCTCCTTTGGGCGTGAAGGCTTTACCAAGTATCGCGGCAAAACGTTCCACCCCAGCGTCGGCCTCACCCGAAGATTCTATCCCCATGTGCACAACATGGACGGCTTTTACGTCGCCAAATTTAAGGTCGAAAAGCGATCAAAAGCCACGACAGTTGATGAGCTCGTTGCGGATGCTCCAGACTCTACATTCGTTCTGGGCGAAGAAACACCCGCGGAAAAGGCTCAAGAAGACGTCGGATTTGATTCCGAAGAAGATCGGCCATACTTGGAGGGTATGTTTTTTATGTTCCTTACGGTCACCTGGCAATATCAACTGACCCTTACCTCCCCACTTCCTCCAGAGGCAAAGCGGAGACGCATGAAATCCAAGGGATTGCGTCCGCCGCCGCGCTCAAAACCTACGCTGACCACCACGTAGGTCCACGTAGATCCGGGGATCACAGATGTGATAAGGACATGTGCATTTCCCCGGCGTCTCCTGGCGCAAGTGTTCGTGCCCAGCATGCCAGATGGCGTTCATATGTTGTTATAAATGTTGGCGCGGCAACTTTTCAGTATCTTTAAACATAATTGTTGGACTGTAGCGACAGGCTCAAGGAATCTGTGATGATCAATTGAACAGTCATCGCCAGTTAGCGCTCAGCGATGTCGAGTTTCGAGGTCTGCAGCATCTATATCATGATCGCTGGATGGTTGCCACACAAATTGAAAGTTGTCAATTGCCATGTAGATTGCCTTCGGCGTGCAGGATGTTAAAACCGGACGCACGATAGAAAATGTCATTCAGGAGGTATATGTATATGTAGGGACATCATCATGTATGTATGGCCGATACATGATTCAGAAGTCCTGTCGTCTTGCGATCAGGGTCATAAGGATAACTCTAATACTTCTCCTCCTCGCGCCTAGGTGGGTCGAAGAGGGCAGTGAGGGGATGATTGCGGCTGGAGTACATTTCACGACGAACCTGTGCCTACCACACGCACAAACTCCACCAAATGCTTTCACCAGAGACAGCCACAAGGCAATTGTAGCTCCTAGTGTCATCCACACCTGGGCGAATCAGGAGAAGAATTAGGGACAGATGAGTGGTTCAAAAGTGGGTAATACGCACCATGTTGCCCCAGTTGAACTCAAGGCCACTCTTTGACGCGTCTCGAATCTTGTGCTTAACTACTACGACGAGAATGACATCGGTGAGGAAAACAAAGGTTGTTAGAATCGCGGCCAGCAACCCGACGCCGAGAGTCAACAGGGAAGGCAAGCGCGAAGTATCATTTGAGCCTCTTCGAAAGATGAAGAACGACATCAGAACCGCGAGAAAAGTGAGGCCTGCCGCTGTGTTTCAATTTGTGAGGTCTTGTCGCCGCTCAAGTTTTTTTCGGGCGCGTACCGATTGGGTGCAGAACAAGCGCAGCCGTCGTTGTGCGCGATTATCACATTTTGTACGTTGTCTGTGTGGCTTCAAAAAGTGGTCAGGGTGACATCGAGGATATACTGAAGAAGTTCGACTCACAGGGCCTTTGCAAGACTCTTGTCGAAAGTGTAACCTAGTTGAACTGGCGAACATCGTGGCGCAGTTGAATGCTTGATCACAGCAATGCTAAAAGGGATATGTACATAGGCGAACAAGTCAACATCCTTCCAGATAAGTAGTGGATGGAATACAAGGATGCTTACGAAAAGTCAATGGAAGATATACAATAGCCCCAGACACCAAAATTGGCGGAGCCACTGGCACCAGTATTCAGTATACCTGAACCAAAATCGGCAGTGAGATTGAAGAGGAATATGGACTTGATGATGGGAGTTGAAAGAGAGACAAGTAGGAGCAAGAGAAATGCAACAAAGAGAAGTACAGGAGCTACAGCAGCAAACATGATTCGTGAGGCTCGTGGTGTCGTGGTGGGAGGGAAACAAGAACATAAAAGACAGGTGTCACAGGGCGGCACTGGTTATTATAGGGTTGAGGCGTGGCGGCGTGGCCCAATACACAACAATGACGCAGTACGCATGTTGACAGGAACTCCAAAAGAGCGCCAAGTTTGTCGTTTGTTGTGACAGTATTACGCGTCAGGCCTCAGTAGACGACGTACGGTGAAGAGCGTTTGAATATGAGCATTAGCAGCAAGGGTGCCCTTACCTTCTTTATCGAAGATGGAACTTCACCCCAGAATCGAGCCTATTAAGGGCGCGTGAGATGAAACAAGTGATGTGTTGAACTTGTACGGTTGAAGTAACACTTCATTGTGGGCGAGTAAAGGACGCCGCACACACAGACCACACGACGTTGGACAAAAGAGCAACAGAGCTGCATGTCCCGGAAAACGCAAGACGGCGGCATTGAGACAACATACCCATCAGGTACTTCACACAACATAGAAACGCCCAAAAGCTTCTTGGTGACGTGATTGAGTGGAAATTTTGATGCATCCATCCATTTGGGCCGATAAAGCTGGTTGCAACTGGAGAAACGGTGAAATAATTTGCATGAGAAGTGTGTGGGCGCAGGCCGGGGATGGGCAGGCAACACTTCGCATTCGATGCTTGCACGGTGACTTGTGAGGAATAATAATAATAATGTTTCAAGATTCGAGATACGGCGACCCTGAACGGCCAAATAAGGCTTAGCGTCGCCAAACAATAAGCAAACAGTGCGGATCGAATAAAAAGAAGGTGTCGCCAAAAACGTCTGGCTCTCTATCCCTTCTTCCTTATTTCTCTCAACTCCCCCAGCTATCCCAGCGGGCTCACAGGCTGCGTAGCACGCTTATTTTCTCCCTCTCTTGCACTTAATACCTCTTCGTGTCCGTGTGCTTCCGTCAGAACTCCTATCTCTTCCCTTTGACTCACCTTTTGGCCTCACTTTCCAGCTCACTTCGCACTCCCTGCAATAATGTCTGCCACTGAAGCCACCCCTGTCGCGGAAACCAAGCCCGTCGAGACCCCTGCTGCCGCCCCAGAGGCCGAGCCCACCGTTGTCGAGGCGCCCAAGGTTGAGGAGGCTACCCCTGTACATCTCTTTCATCTTAATCCGATGCTCAATCTCCTGAACTCTTGCCAAGGAGCCTGCTAAGGACGAGACTAAGACTGAAGAAACCGCTGCTCCCGTTGAGGCCGAGGTCGCTGCGGTTGAGCCTGCTGCCGTCGAGGCCCCTGCTGCTGTTGAAGGGACCGCCGAGGAGGAGGCCAAGCCTGTGTGTATCTATGTCTATTTTGTATTTCTAGCAGCTCATTAGTTTCTTGCTAGGCTACCGAGGCTGAGGCCACCAAGAAGGAAGAGCGCCCCAAGAGCCCTGGGCTCCTCGCCAAGCTTCTCGCTCCTTTCAAGAACGAGAAGAACAAGGCTGAGAAGAAGGTGAAAGCGCCCAAGAGTCCCAAGAAAGAGAAAAAGAAGGAGGAAGTTGAGGTGCGCATCAGGATCTTGTATTCTGGAGCTTGACTGATCATTTCGTAGGCTGCCCCCGCTGCCACTGAGGAGGCTCCTAAGGAGGAGGCTGCCACCGACGCGCCTGCCACTGAGGCCGCCGCTGAGGCTGCGCAAGTGGAGGAGACCTCCGAGGCTGTCAAGGAGACGTAAGTCATTTCATTTCTGTTGGAGGCGTGATCTGATTTGACATCCATGCGACAGTGAGACCGCTGCTGAGGCTCCTGACGCCGAAGCCGCTCCGGCCGAGGAAAAGAAGGAGGAGAAGAAGGAAGAAGAGAAGGTGAGTATTGCTTAGTTGTCGTCATGTCCTCCCTTTGCTTATATTACATGAAGCTCTCCAAGCCCGTGAAGGTTGGCCGTCGCCTGTCTGCTCGTGTTGGCGACTTCTTCAAGTCGAAGCCCAAGCAGGAGGTATCCACCCCTGCCAAGGTGGATGAGCATCCCCCGAAGATCGATGAGCCTGCTCCTGTTGCTCCCCTCGAGAACCCCGCCTCTGAGGCTGCTCCCGAGGCCCCTGTTCCCGAGGCAGAGGCTGCTCCCGCCGCTACCGAGGAGCCGGCCAAGACCGTGGAGGCTGCTCCCGCTGCCACCCCCGTCGTCGCTGCTGCCGCGTAATCATTCTCATTGAGCTTGATTCCTTCCACTTAATGAACGACCTTCATGATCCTTTATCTCTTCATTCTGTCTTATTCTGTCTTGGCGGACGGTTTGCCTCCAGCACCAGGGAGGTGACCATGTCCATACGTCCTCTTTTTACCATACATATCGGATTTGCTTTTGCTTTACCACCTTGATGACCACTTTATCACGACTAGCTTGATCCGTTTTCTATACCTAATTCTCGATCCGTTATCTCGAGCTCCATACCCACTACTTTCTCTACCGGATCCTGCTCCATGTCTTTAGGTTCAATGTAATCCTTTGTGGCCGTTTCATTCGTTCATTTTTGACCATCCTGGTGTTGAGTACAAGGACGTACAAGCCCCATTTGGTCATGGTCAATCCATTTATGAGTCACAATTTTTGTTCCACCTACATCTACAATACAACATGGCACCCAAGCCGCCAAGTGCTGGTAAAGAGAAGCTAATCGACGACGACGAAGAGGTACTTCAGGCTGTCATCCTCGCCGACAGCTTCAACAAACGATTTAGGCCTCTTACAACGCGTAAACCTCGAGTGAGACACAGGCCGATTCGCATTTATGTGGCCTAACTGATTAGATGTCCAGTGTCTCCTCCCGATCTGCAATGCTCCCCTACTTGACTGGACATTCGAAAGCCTAGCACTCGCAGGCGTACAGGAGATCTTTGTGATTTGCCGGTCTCATGCAGAGCAAGTAAAAGCGGCGATCAAGTGCGTGCCTCTCTGGTCTGGGTACGGAATCCGTGTATTGACATTTCTCCTTCCATCTGTCCAGGGAATCGAAATGGTCGAAACCTGGCTCAGGAATCAAGATTGTCCCCATCCTGACGGCGAAAGAGACCTTCTCTCCCGGGGACGCCATGCGCGACATTTATACCCGTGGGCTGGTCACAAGCGACTTTGTCCTGGTCATGGGCGACCTTGTTAGCAATATTCGTATTGACGAGGTTGTGAGAGTGCACAAGGAGCGGCGCAAGACGAATAAGGATGCTATTATGACGATGGTGGTGAAGGAGAGCGGCGCGCGACATCGAACGAAGTGAGTTCTGGCTGCTCTGCACCGATCGGCGTTACTGAAAAGATTTGCAGAGCCCGCGGCGACTCATCTGTCTTCGTGTTGGATCCGGAGACCAACGAGTGTCTGTACTATGAACCCGTCACTGCTTTTCCACAGACTACCCTTGCACATGTACCAAGGGAGGTCCTGGCGGCGCATCCCGAGCTTGAGATCCGGAACGACCTGATAGACTGTTCCATAGATGTGTGTTCCGTAGAGGTAAGTCATTTCGGATTCTCTACCCTTTCTGCGTGATCATAAGTGTTGCATATCTAGGTTCCGTCGCTGTTCCAGGATAATTTTGATTATTTAGACATTCGAAGAGACTTCGTTCATGGCGTCTTGACGTCAGACTTGCTCATGAAGAACATCCACTGCTACGTTGCGAAGGATGGATACGCTGCGCGTGTGAAGGATACAAAAAGCTACGAATCCGTCAGGTATGATTGATTCCTGCTCAATTGTGGCTTGCACTGATTCCCCCTCGCAGCAAAGATATCTTATCCCGTTGGACATTCCCTCTAGTACCTGACGACAACCACCCAAGCGGTCACGTATACGATCACGAACGCGGCAACAAATATATCGCCAAAGACCATTCCGTCGTCCTTGCACGGTATTCCGTCTATTTATCTCTCCATTGCCCTCGCCAACTAATTCCGCCAGAACATGTAAAATTGGAAACAATACACTAATCGGATCCACTGCGCACATCAGCGAGAACGCACAGGTGCTCGCCTCTGTGATTGGAAAGAACTGCATTATCGGGACTGGCACCATTATCCGCAACTCCTACATCTTCGACGGCACTGTCATCGGCTCGGATTGTATCGTTGAGCGCAGTATCATCGGCGCGAATGTGACCGTTAAGGATGGGACCGTCATTCAGAAAGGATGCCTGCTTGGCGATGGTGTGGTAATCGGCCCGTCAGCTCACCTTGCTCCTTTCCAGAGGCTGTCGAAGAAGCCCGACGAGACCGATGAGCCCGCGACAGATGATGATGAGGACGAGGATTCTGACTTGGAAGATATCGAAGATCGTAAGCTTTCCTCAACTCAGTTTAGGTGTGAGGTGTGCTAAAGATAATACAGTCCAAGAATCGCTCCCAAAGAATCTCGGGAATGAGTCAAATGCGCTCGTATGGCCGATAGCGCCCAGTGAAGACGCTGAGGAGGACGACATCGCCACTTTCAAGAACGAGCGCTTTATGCGCCTTGGTGCGTTCTCAATTACTTCATGTCTTGCACACTTTTTAATCGAGTTCATTCTAATGTACACAGGCGACGACGCGTCTGATCTGGACGACTCAGACGACGGGTCCGAGTCCTCAGAGAGCGAAGATGAATCCGAGTCTGACAGCGACTTTGACGCGCGCACAGGCTCTTTCACCGCGCCTTCCGACGTCTCCCTCCCTCTCAATCTACCTGCCCCCTCGCTAATGGCTGAGTCCGAATTCCAGACGGAGGTCTCTCAGTCCTTGGAGCGCGCGTTCGCGGAAGGACACTCTGTGGACAATGCTGCGGTGGAGCTGAAGACGCTCCGCATGGCGAGCAATGTGCCGCTCACGCGCGTGCGCGAGGCGGTGGTGGCCGCCATCGTGGAGAAGATCCAGATTGTGGATGATGGTCCAGTAGCACAGCGCAAGGAAATCGCGGGCGTCATTACGCGGTGGGGCGAGCTTATTGATAGAATTGGAGGGGTTGATCCTGTGGAAACGGTTTCTGCATTGCAGGTGAGCAAGCACATATATGTGGTTGATTATCGGGGCAAGTGCTCATTATATAACAGAGCCACTGTGCGTCATCGAAGCGTCTGCCCTTGTTTGGACAGATACTTGCTGCACTGTACCAGGATGACATCGTGGAAGAGGACGATATCCGGAAGTGGCATCAACTTCCTGCGTCAAGGGGCGAGGGTCTCAAGGTGCAAGAGGAGGAGGCCGAGAATATTAAGAAATGTTGGACCATCGGCGCGCATATGATCAAACAATTTGACGAGCAGGATAGCGAAAGCGAAGAGGACGACGACGATGATGATGAAAGCGAAGAAAATTCGTCTCCCAAAATACCTCAGGATAAGCCAAAACCAGAATCAGATGGTTCGGAAGAGGATAGCGATGAAGAGGAGGAGGAGGAGGAGGAGGAGATAAAACCAACGAACGCATCGGAGAAGACGCTTGTTGAATCCCAGGAGGAGTCCGACGAGGAATCCGATGAGAGTGAAGAGGAGTCGAAACATGCGACAGAGGCGGCGGCCACGGAACCAAAGAAGGCTGCCCAAGTGGAATCCAAGGAGGACTCGGAAGACGACAGCGACGACGACAACGAGGGCGAGACGACACCCGCCATCGAGAAGGTGACGGCCAAACGCTCAAACGAAAGTGTCGCGGTACCCCAACCTGAGCCCAAGGAGGAATCCAAGGAGGAATCGGAGGGTGATAGCGAAGACGATAGCGAGGACGACACACCGTCGACCACGGACAAGACCGTGTCTGTACCCGCTGCAGAAGCCAAGCCAACGGTAGAATCTAAGGAGGAGTCGGAGGACGACAGCGAAGACGACAGCGAAGACGACAGCGAGGACGACAGCGAGGACAAGACGGCATCGACCCAAGAGAAGTTGAAGTCGGCAGTGGTGCCCGCTGTGGAGCATGCCGCAGAGTTCGCGCCAAAGGTGGAACCCAAGGAGAACACGACACCGAACCCCGAGCTCGAGATTCCCTCCAAGGTGGAACAACCCAAGGCGGAGACCGAGGAGGAGGAGGACGAGGATAGCGAGGACGACAGTGAGGAGGAGGACGAGGATAGCGAGGACGACAGTGAGGAGGAGGACGAGGAGACGGCCAATGGTATGCCACCACCCAAGAAGGTTGAGGAGGCCAGTGGGAAGAGCCAGGAGTCCGCGCAGCTCCCAGCAGGCATTACCCGGGTTGCTCCATCGCAGGGGGAGAAGGCTTCCGTGGTGCCCCCAAAGGACGAAACCGCATCAGACGAGGAGTCTGAGTCGGATGGTGGCAGCGGGGAGGAGAGTGAGGAGGACGAGGAGACGACTGAGCCTGTGGCGGCGAAGGTGGAACCTATCGAACGCGAGACACGCTCACAGCCCCCGAGTGTTTTGCTCTCGGTCACGCCCACGCCGCCTAGTGTCGAAAAGACCGCGGCCGCGCCCCAGCCAAAGGTGGAGTCGGAAGAGGAGTTCGAGGAGGATGATAGCGAGGATGATAGCGAGGAGGAGGCTGAGCAGACCGATTCCGCGACGGTGGCGTCTGTAGCGTCCAATGTCGAAGCCAAAGCCGAACCGGCGCTCGCGACCAAGGTTGACTCACTGGTCTCCAAAACAACCGGCACATCCACGGAAGAGTCGGAAGAGGATAGTGAGGAGGATGCGGACACGGAAACGGAGGCGGAGAAGATCGAGCCAAAGGTTGCCAAGCAGGAGTCGTCCGAGGAGGAGTCGTCCGAGGAGGAGTCTGATGATGACGTGGAGGAGGATGAGACACCGCGCGAGAAGGAGGACGTCGTTGTTGGGGAAGTAGGGGCAGCAGCAGCAGCGCCTGCCGCTCCGGCGAAGCCAACAGAGACAACTGGGAGCAGTCAGGTACCTACGGGGCAGGAAACTTCAGAGGAGGGATCATTGGAGGATGACGATGAGGACGAGAGCGATGAAGAAAGCGAAGGCGAGAGCGCCGCATCGGTCAAGCAAGAGGAGGCCAAGGTGATCACGGTGGCGACTCCGGGCCAGGAGGCAAAAGTGGCGTTGGCAGTGCCTGCAGCCGTGGAGGAGGGGGGTGCCAGTGTGCCGGCTACGATACACGAAACATCAGAGGAGGAGGATGAAGACGAGAGCGACGAAGATGTGTCAACGGCAGCCGGCGCGTCTACCACCACGGCGTCTACCAGGGCGTCTTTGGCTTTGGGCGAGGTGCCAGTGCTAGGGGCAACACCTGCCCCAGGAGACGGGAAAACCTTGGCGGTCACGAGAGAGAGCAAGGAAAAAGGAAAAGGGAAAAAGGCCGGTGAGGGGGATCTTCAAGTGTGAGGATGATGACGACGATGACGATGATGACAGGGAAGCCAACTCGGGTAAAGGAAAAGACGAGTCAGGCCAAGGAAAAGACCTCGCAGATGGTGCGCAAGGTGGTAAAACGGTGCAAGTCGGCGGTGCAGCTGTTGGGGTCGAGTTCAAGCTTACGGAGGGAGACAAGGACAAACGAGTCAAAGTAATGTAATTATGTACGGTGCCGGGGGCATGATAGAACACATAGGGTATTGAAAGAGTACACGGATGGGTACACGGATGTGGTTGTTCTAGTATTTCAATATGATATATAGGGCTAAAAGGCGAGGCGCAGGTGAGGGTCGTGGTTGAGAAAAGCAAGCTGGCTGTCATACCGTGGATGATGCCGGGACTGCGGAAAACTGATGAATAAAGAGCAGCTAAAGGGAAGGCATGGACGTACATGTATCCTAGGAAAGTGAGGAGGATATTGATGAGCTAGGCGGGGGTATAAGACGGTGTGTGAAGCAATGGTCTAAAAATGAAACGCACGAGATCGGCACCGCATCCTCGTTCGAGGAAGACACCCAAGGGTGGGAGGATGATGGCGAAGAAGATCTGGGGAGGAGTCAGCGGGGTGCGCGGGAGCCAGGAGGCGGACACGAACTTTGCAGATGTCTGAAGCAGTGAACGCCATGATGGGGAGGGGATGGCTGAAAAGCCCAGCGCGCGCTGGTATTTATGCAGGATTGTGATGACATCACAGCGTGACAGCGTGACATTCATGGAGTTCGTGGATATCCCTTACACGGCCGGGGACTCGGAGGACAAGCAGCGGCAGCTGGACGTCTACGCGCCGCAGCCCCAGCATCGGCCTCGCCCCCTCCTTGTTTTCTTCCATGGCGGTGCATGGCGAGCGTGCGTGTCGCCAACCATTTCAACTCGTGTGCTGCGCTGACTTGGCCCAGTGAAGACAAGGCGGACCACCGCGAGCTGGCGCGCAAGCTGGTCGCTGCGACGGGGCTGGCCGTCGCTGTGCCCAACTATCGTCTGACACCGCGCGAACCGCCCGACGACGACCACTTCCGCCACCCGGGCCACGCCGAGGACGCCCTCCAAGCCCTGTCCTTCCTCGCCGCTTGGCAGGGTCCCGCAGCAGCAGGGCCCTGCTACGATCCCCACCGCCTCTTTCTCATCGGCCACAGCTGCAGTGCACACATGCTGTCCTCCATCTTTCTCGACAGCAGCCCCGTCACCCCGTCCCTCACGCCCCCTCCGTCCCTCGTCCAGTCCGTCCAGGCAATCGTCCTCTCAGAGGGCATCTACGACCTCAGTCTCCTCCTCGCCTCCTTCCCAGACTACCTCACGTGGTTTATTCGTCCCACCTTTGGCACCCGCGACTCCTATGCCGCCTTCTCCACCACCGCATCCCCCTTGATCGCCTCCCACATCAAGTGGCTCATCATCCATTCCAAAGGAGATACCCTCGTCGATTTGCCCCAGAGCGAGGCAATCTACCGTCATCTCGTTGCCCTCCACGGAGACGAGGCGTCCGCCCGCGTTCATCTCAACATCGATAACCTTACTGCCGAGCACAACGATATTTTCCTGGCTCCCGCCTATCTCGACATACTCAAGGACTTTGTCCTTTTCAAATGTGGCGCCGTGTAGAATTTCCGCTTCAATAAGGATATACTGTATGTATCTGCGATGTGTATAGTTCGCTACATACCTGCTCCCCTGCGCCAAGCGCCAAGCTCTAATCGATAGACTTGAACGCCTCCTCGAGGTACTGCGCCGCCTGTTCACAGTCCTTGATCGTGTTGTACAACGCAGTAGGTGCCAGTCGGATCACATCCGGTTCCCTCTCATCACCAATCACCCCGTAATCTGATAGCCGTGCAAAGATCTTCTGCATCACGCCCGACCCAATGGGCAGGAACAACAGTGACAGTTGCGCCCCGCGTTTCGACGGCTCGCTTGGCGTGATAATCGTGAATCCCGGCGCGCCACTCCCAGCCTGCGGGTACTGCCGCCGCACCTCGCTGACGGGAACAAAGTACTGCGATTTCACGAGCAGCGATTCCAAAGTCGCCGTGAGTACCAGGGACCTCTCGCGCACGGCCCCCATCATCCCGGCTTCCTTCAGCACCTGAAGAGACCCGAGAAGGGAAGCCAGAGCAATAACACAGGGGTTCGACTGCTGGAAGCCCTGCGCACCCACAATCGGATCGAATTTAGGTGGCATATCAAATCGCGTGTCGAGCTTGTGGCCCCACCATCCAGCAAACCTGTGTTTTAATTGAGCTCACACAACAGCACGAGGAAAAAGGAAACAAAACACACTTGGGCAGCTGCGTGTCGTTCCATTTTTCGTGCATGTACAGACCCGCGATGCCGCCAGGGCTCGAGTTGAGGTACTTGTACGTGCACCACACCGCAAAATCCACGTCCCAGTCATGCAGCGACAAGGGCACATTTCCGACGCCATGCGCTAGATCCCATCCGCAGATACATCCCTAAGAACGATTATCCGCGCATCAGAGAACGTATGTAAACGAGATAAATGCAAATTCGAGGATTCTTACCTGCTCTTTAGCTTTCCGTGTGATCGTCTGCATGGGAAACCACTGTCCAGTGTAGTACTGGATTCCGCTAAAAAGCACAAGCGCGATAGAGGGCCCCTCCTTCTCGAGGATTTCGAGAATGTCCTCTTCTCGAAGGATATATTCGCCTTCGCGAGGCCATACCTCGATAATGGCCGTCGCAGGGTCCAGACCGTGCGCCTTGACCTGGGACTGGAAAGCGTACTGCCGGACGAAATTCGTAAGATTCGTTTCCATTCATTCGCGAGGACGCGACGTACTTGATCCGAGGGGAAGGCTTTGGCTTCGCATAGGATCTTGAAGCGTTCTGTGGTCGGCTTGTAGAACGAGTCCATCATGAGATGCAGATTGTTCGTCAGCGTGCCCATGCAGGCGACTTCCTGTTCCTTGGCCCCTTTAGCATAATATCAGCCCCGTTACCCGCGACGGAGAGCATCATGTCTCGTACCCACGACCTCTGCCATGAGCACGTTCACCTCATCGGTGAATTTGGTCCAGGGCCTTCCATGAGGATGCGAAAAATGGCCGATAACAGCGCTGTGTGGATAGATCAGGGAAGTGGTGGCGTGCGTCGGAAGAAAGGGAGCGTACTGCGTAGCCCATGCGTCCAACTCCTCTTTGACTAACGTCTGCGATCGTTTGGACGGCAGACCGAGCGAGTTACCGCAGAGATAAGTGATCTTGCCGTCTAGGAATACAAGGCTAAGAACCCAAGAACATGGTCGCTGCACATGGGCTTACCGCCATCGGGCCGAAGTTTGGCCTCGATGCTCTTGTTGGTGGGGTAAATGAAATCATTGCTCAAAGAGGACTCGGGGTTGGTAGAAGGGGCCATTTCGGGATATGGGCGACAAGCGCCCTCCAAGGACACTTTATCCAGGCAACACTAGAAGATCCGGGGCGATAAGATTAGATAGCCAAATTTCGATCGGCAACCAAGCCCTACTCAGTGATCACCAGGCTCTTTCCACACTGGTTCCGACCTTTAATATCTTCGCCATGTCGTACTTCCCGAGAAAGGTCGTCGTGGTTGGGGCGGGGCCTGTCGGCTGCCTAGCTGCGATGGCCTTTGCGAAGCAAGGCTGGGTCGTTGAGCTCTACGAGGGCCGTCCGGGTGCGTCGTTTCTCGCTACTTCATGTACGCTTATTAACTGACTCACCGGTCGCCGGTTGCTATCAGACCTGCGTCTTCCCTCGTCCAAGGCGGAGGCCCAGCAGCGCTCCATTAATCTCGCCATTTCACATCGCGGAATAGCCGCTATCGAATCCGTTGATCCTGCCGTTACCCAGAGATTTATGCAGACTGTCATCCCCATGCGCGGGCGCATGATCCATAGTTTAAAGGGTGATCTGGACAGTCAGCTCTATGACAGGGATGGGCAGGCAAGTATCTATTGACCGCCATGCTCCACTCGACACCCTAACGCCCTTGTCGGGCAGTGCATCAATTCCATTGACCGGGCCCTCCTGAACGAGGAACTGTTAGAGGAGGCCTCGGCGTCGGGAAATATCCGCATCTTTTTCAGACATAAAGTCATAGCGGCAGACTTTGACCAGAAGGTCATCACCATGCGGAACATGGACACCAAGGAGAACTTGTCTGTTGACTTCGATTTTTGCATCGGCGCAGATGGGAGTTATTCCGTTATTCGACGACAGATGATGAGAGTTGTCAGGTAGGCCTGCCTTCTCTCCCAACCGTCCCCCCCGCTCTCGCATATTTTTCTCACCGACCCATCATTGCCGTCAGAATGAATTACCAGCAGGAATACATTAAGCATGAATACATCGAACTGAAGATGCCGGCAGGTCAAGATGCCGATGGCAAGCCAACGTTCCTTCTTGATCCAAACCACCTACATATCTGGCCGCGCCATTCGTTCATGCTAATTGCACTCCCCAATAAAGTTTGTCGAGCGTGTACCATTCTCACCGTTCAATCTTCACTTAATGACTCACGAACAGGACAAGACTTTCACTTGCACACTATTTGCGCCCAGCTTGGACCTTGATCGCCTCAATAGCACCGAGGTCATTTTAGAATGGTTCAGAACCTATTTTCCTGACGCTCTGCTCATGATTGGTGAGAAAACCCTTGCCAACGATTTTACCCACAATCCTCGCAGCCCCTTGATCTGTACCAAGGTGAAATCAGCGATTTAACCCCTCCGCCAATCGTGTGTGACAATAATCTATTCTTTGATAGGCCAAGCCTTACCACTACAAGGATCGGGTTATTATTCTGGGCGACGCCGCCCATTCTATGGTTCCTTTTTATGGACAAGGCCTTAATTGCGGCCTCGAAGATGTCCGGATTTTAATGACTCTCCTCCTTCAAGAGGGAGTCAAGTCTACCCCGCCGTCTGCGGAATCAAAAGACAGCCTGGATAAAGGCCTCGCCCGCGCTCTCGACCGCTACTCGGAGAGCCGGCACGAGGACTTGATCGCCATCTGTGACTTGGCCATGGATAATTAGTGCGTACCCTATTTGCTTCCCCTGCGCCGCTCCGCCGTCTAAAGCACATCTTAGTGTCGAAATGCGTCACGCCGTTACAACCCCACTCTACATATTTAAGAAAACATTAGACAATCTTCTTTATACGCTAAGTTCTAGATCATATATTTCTCTCTCTTCTCTCGCACCGCTACTGGCCCGCGTGCCGTATCCGCCAGGGAAACCCTCCGGCTGGCTTCCATTGTACACGATGATCACCTTCCGCCCCGATATCAGCTATGCCACTGCCAAGAAGCGCGCCACACGGCAGGCCAGTATTATAGAGGGGGCGGGTTGGGGCGCAATGTCGTTAGTGGGTGTGGCGGGGCTGTGGATATCTTGGATACTGTTGACACTCTGTGTACAAGTCAAGCGATGAACAAACCCTAAATGTCGAACCTTATAACCTAGAATGGCTGTGCGCGTGCGTCCGAATCTTCTCGTTTACGCATGCTGTAAGGGCATCATAGCTGTGTTTTACATTTAATACATACCGAGCGGGACAGGTAACACTGAACAGGTTTTGTCCACGTGTGCAACCCCGACACATCCAAACCACAGGACCTCGACATTGAATGGCGTTCAGGGCAAATCACGTCGTCGAAGAGCCGTGTCTTACGACGATAATATATTCTGTACAAAATATAAATAAGCAAGAGATGGGAATGGCGATAACAGGAAAGCTAATCAGAGAAGAATGTTCGAGTATACTGTAGTGAGCGGGCGTATGGAGAAGAGCGTATCAGTCATGAAGCGTAAGCGGCAACGGGCGCCAAATGGAAGAAAACTAGCAAGGGAAACCTTCACCGGCCAGTGAATAGAAAACTGACAAGGAAAATTCCCCAAAATACGATCGGCGGGTGGGCTAGTCGGTTGCCTTCTTCGACGGCCTGCCCCGCTTCTTCTTAACGATGGGTTCGGAGGGAGCGTCGCCATCAGCTGTGCCGTCTGCAGGCTCAGGCTTCGGGTTTTTGGGTGGGCGTCCTGGACCCCGTTTCCGCTTCTTGGGTGGTTCGCCGTCAGCTTCATCATCGTCATCTTTCTTTTCCTGTGTGGAGAGGTTAGAGATCGGTCATACATTGTCTGGATGATACAAGCCGCGATAAATCTAAATTCACCTTGGGCGGGCGTCCCCTTTTCTTTGGGGACGATGATGAGCCAGCTGTGGCGGACGCGGACGGCCGCTTGTTCTTGCTGCCTTTTGGGCGACCCCGACCCCGCTTCCTGGGGGGCTCTCCATCTCCAACGGCGGCTTCTGAGAATGGCAATGATGGAATGACGGAGATGATCAGAAAAAATCAAGGAATAGCGCAGCGTCGAGCGGACGGTTCTGAGCGACGAGAAATCATAATTGCTTACCACCCTCGGTATCACCAGCAGCCTGGGGGTCATCGAGCTCGTCGATATTCTGCTTGTCATCACCGTTGATTTGAGGCTCGCGGGGAGATGAAGACATAGGACCTAGGTGCGCGATGGGGCGGTCAGGGTGCTGGAGAGTAGGAGAGCAGCTGGGCCGCTGGGATGGCACTGGTTCAAGGAAGAGAACTAAAGTGGGGGAAAAGCAGCGTGGACCCGGCTTTAACGAACAAATGAAAGCCGCATATAGAAGAATTCTAAAATGATTGTTCCCTGGCAGTACGTTTGTGAGCCAATCGAGAAGGAATACTAATATCGTAGAGGAATCTTGCTGTTGAGCGAGATTTACCCCTGATTTTGGAGGGTGGGCGTCACGTAATGAATAAAAATGACTGGTTTAAGTTACACGGGAGAACACCGAATTCGGGGAGCACTCACGTCGCAGTTAAGAGCCACAAGGAATGACTTGACTTGATGCCTGTCCGGCCAGGATCAGCCTACGTCCCCGGGTCTCTCTGGTCCGGGAGAAATAGAAAAGATGGGACGGATAGCGCAGGATTTAATCTTTCCAACCGCCGATCTCAGGAGGAGGATGTCCATGGGTCACGAAGCTGGCTGAGAAGATTCTGAATGAATACTACCTTACGGAACCACACCGGCCGCGGCTGTCGAAATCCGGAGCCCGACGTGCCGGATATGGAAGGTGACGCCCAGACGTGTCGTCGACGTGGACAGACGTTGACCAGCACGCTCACCACCGTCTGCTCATCGTCTCATGCGTCCACCCCGGCTCCTCGTCCTCGCCGCCACTCTCGCCGCTCCCGCACACGCTGCCCAGCTTCATTCTCTCCCCGAGGACACCTATGCCTTCCCCAAGTTCCGTGTCGCCTTTCTCAATCGCCTCCCACTCCTCAACGAAACTGCTCAGCGGTGGCTCAGGGAGGGCCTGCGTGGCGGCGACCTCGAGTTCCTAGATCAGCCATGGTCCGCCCATCCTCAGCCACTCAAGGAAATCGACGGTGGCGACACCCTGGACGGCATCTCAAACTCGCAAGTGAGTACACCACCCCATCCCTGATTTCGCACAACTCACAAACAACAAACACCCCTTATAGACGCCACTAGCGTCCCCCGCAACCAACTATACCCTGGAACAAATTAAAATGGGTCCCAAGGACTCTTATCTTTGCCTCATACCCAAACCGGCCGACAATGTCCCTCCAGTGTCAGAAGAGGACCCATCTGACTTTGAGGTGTCACCTTCGCGAAGCTGGTCCCTCCTCCAACCTTTGTCTGGAACATGTCTTTACGTCCGTTCGTTTCTCTCAAAACGGCAGCCTCTCCTGCTAACCCTTACGTTGACAGCACCGGCAAGGTTGGTTTACTTATTCGTACTGTCACAACGACGAGATCCGGCAGTTCAAGGAAGCGTCCTCCCCGAAATCTGCAGGTGAATATTCCTTTGCTTCTTCTGCCGTTGGTGCAGCCCTTGCTTCAGGTCATTTCTCGTCCACGTCCACTTCCTACCTGCTCTCGCCGGATGACCGCCTTCCTCTCTAGGGTCGCTCATGATCCTGATTACTATGACTAATTTCAGCCTTTTCTCTCAGGTGGACACAGGCCACCGCAAGAAGACCCTGATGTGAGTGTTCAGTTCAATCCCAATATTCAGATTAATTTGATTCTTATTCGCAGTGGGAAGCCTATACGTTAGGAAAAGCACCCAAACCTGGCGCGGACTTGACGGTCGCAGAACAGAATGGACAAGCAACGAATCTCGAGCTCGCGCGCAGCGCTGGGTCACGGTATCTTGTGCAGCGTTGGGGTGACGGGACTCTGTGTGACAAGACGGGGAGAAGTCGTGAGGTTGAGGTTCAGGTATGATCATCTGACTGTCGCAGCATCCAGACCCGACCCTCGTGGCCCGGAAAATTCTCACTCGTCCTTCTATATAGTTCCACTGCTCGATGACGATGACGGACACGATCCTATTCGTCAAGGAGGCCAAGACGTGCTCGTACGTGCTCGTCATCAACACCCCGCGGCTGTGCGGCGAACCTGGCTTCAAGTCCCGTCGTGACACGGGTGAAGAGCACCAGATTCGGTGTCGCGAGATCGTCGACACGCAGCCTCCTGTCGGCACAGCGGACGCACACTCAAAGCTTCTTGACACGGACATCCCCCTCAAATTCCCTCGCCGTAAGTCGAACCTACCTCCGCCTGTAGCGAAGCCGCCCAAGGTCAAGGTCGATGGTGTCGAGATCAAAGATATAGCGTATACGGAGGTGCTGCGCAAGACGTCGGAGGCCATTATGACGGGAGGCGGTAAAGATGCCAAAAATGTTGAACTGGAGGAAGTGCTGGGAGACGACGACAATGTGGTGTTTGAGATCGTGGAAGAGATCGACCTAGACGATGGGCAGCTCAAGCCTCAGATGGACAAGATCAGGGAGGCTCTCAAGGCGGCTGGGTACGATCTGAAAGGTTCGCCACAGGGCGCGGCAGGGAATGGCAAGAAGGGGGACAAGAGGACCGAAAAGGAGCAGACGCATGCGCAGAACAAGAAGGGTAGGAAAGTGCAAAACAAGGGGAGGTGGCAGGAAGAGCTATGATGTGTGATGCGTACTATTTATAGACCGGTGGCGCATCGTAATTCACCTCACCTTTGTAAATTAATAACGTTCTCCAGGTATTGCCACAGCTAGACTGAATGCGGCAAGGGTTGCGGCGAGCGTCCTGTTTGGCCTTCCAATTCTTTTCTCGTACCCTCTTCCGATGGTGCGACTAAGGCGCTCCATCCCAGTCTTCCGGTGAGATTGAGCGTGGGCGACCTGAACAGCTCGTTTCCACCGTACTTACCGAGGTGGGTGGTTGTCGTAGGGGCCGTTATAGTCTTCACCGAGGTGGTACCGAGTCAGCCCCGGTGGCGGGTCTGTCGGATCGGTCGTGTACATAGGGTTCTATAGGCCGACTAGGGGTGAGCGCATGGGTATGCTATTTTCGGTTCTACGGAAAGAGTGGCGGCGAGAAATTTGAAAAAGCTGCGGAGAACCCCATTACAGTACGTACATAATAAGACGCCCACCAGTTTGCTCACAAGTGGGCTAAACCATAAGCCGCCACAGGGAAAATACTGCTGCAAAACCAATTAAGCAAGACTAATCAGTGCCGAAAAGCCGTGAGAACTTCAAAGTGCAGGAGGCAAGTCATCCATTACTTATTTAATCATGTTCTGATATGTATGTAGCACATGCGGCGGCCTATAAATCTGCATATCTATCTCCGTCCAATCTCTCCGTCTCATCGTAAATCCACAAGCCAGTTCTCAGTCACCTCGCAATTCAAAGCACATGCAATTAGAACCGACGCCAGTGTATTACGTTTCTTTCTTTATTTCCAAGTTTCCGATTTCCCGTTCAACCGATTACGCCACTCGAGTATGGTGTTGATATGATGCATGTCATGACATAGCCAATTCCAACAACTGCACAGCAGAAGCAGGAGCAGACCCAGATGGAGAAAAGAAGAATGAGCTCCAACAGAAAACATGTGCCTAGGATAGGATCGCAGAGTTTGATTAGTACATGGGTCTGGGATTCTCTAGGCAAGGGCGGGGTTGGGTGGGTCGTGAGGGGATACATGAACATCATACAGGAACGGTGGAAAGAGGCGGGTGATGGAGGGGATAGGACCTGGATAGCGATGGGGATGAGGAAGGAAGGGAAAGTGAGGAGGGAAACTAGCATAAGGAAAGGAGTAGTTTATCGAAGAATCCACCAGAGTCCGTTCGAGAGTCCGTACGATCACGGTGTGAGGAGCACCAACGCGCGTTGGGCATAAAGGGAGAAGCAGGAGAACAAGGAAGGAAACGACAGGCAAGAGAGACGGAAGGATAGATAGAAGATGCGGACAATAAATCATATCTACGCAGCGAAGGAAGCAGAGAAAATAGATATATAAAAATGGATGATCGATGGATAGGTCGTTACGACATGGGGAGGCACGGCATGATAGGATGGATATTGAACGCGGGCGTGGGGCAACAGGTTCGAGAAGCAAGTCAACTAGTCGGCAGGGGGCGCCAGCTAAAAGAACCTCTTTTTCCCCGTCTTCTTTTCGTCCTCCGCGACCTTTATATGCACGTGTCCGGCGCCTGCGCCAGAAATCGAGCACGGCACGATGCTCTTGATCCAGTCGTCTCCGTCGTCCTCGTCCTCCGAGTCGCAATCGTCATGGTCCACACAAAATCCACCCGGGGGTGACGTTCCTTCCCGCTCGCGGTGGTGGTGCGTGGAGCGGTCGCACCCACAGAGCAGCCCACTGGTCTTGCCTTTGCCCTTGAGGAGATCTGTGAGCGTACACCGCGATGACGGCTCGACGTAGAGCATGCGCCGCAGGACCGGGCGCGTCTCCCGCGGCAGGAGCCGGAAGATTGACTCGGCGCCGCCCGCGTGGTAAGTTGTGACGCTGTCGGTGCGCTGCCGCGGTTTGTGTGGCGTGGGTGCAGGCACGGGCGTGGGTATAGGCACGGGAGCCGGGGACGCAGAATATGAGGGATCGACGACGACTCGCGGTATCGTGCTTGAGGTGCATTGGGCTTCGCAATCCTCTGTTATCACCGCAGTGAAGGTGGAGGCTCTATTGCGATTAGCAGCCGAGTGCGGCGTGAGGAGGTCGTCGCCGAGTCGCGAGGGACTCGGGAGGGATTCGGTGGAATGGCCCGGACGCGCGAATTGTAGCACGGACGGGTCCATCTCAACGGGACTTTCTGACTGGTGGAGGCCGTTGCTGCCGATGATGGGGAGGGTAGACATGCTGTGCGTATGGAACTTGGTACTCTGGAGTGACTGGCGGAAACGCTCTTTGCGTTCCTCAGCGGTCATGCCGGTTGGCGTTGTCAGGGGTGAGGTGGACTCTGAAGAGCCATGCGAACCGCTTGCGAGGCGCGACGGGGGATCTGTGATGGCCGTCGACTCCGTAGAAGCGGAGGTGAGGATGGAGGTTGTTTCTGATGAATTGCTGGTCGTGCTCGAAGAAGCCTCCTCCTGATCTTGTTGGGATAATGGGCCGGTGGTGGCTGCGCGCTCTCGTGCGGGTGGTTTCCGCGTAGAGGACAGAGATGGAGGTAGAGTAGCCCCGCGTTGTGGCTTGTCATCCGCCAGATCCGAATGCCGATCCTTGGCTGGCTTGGGCTCCGGTTTAAGCGACAGGTCAGGGTGAGCATGGACAAATGCCCTAAAGCTGGGGTCGGTCTTGGGGTCGGGGATTTTCCAGGGAAAGCGCCTAAGAACCATGCACATGAAGATGATAGCGACACTCCAGACGTCTGTTTTCCTGGGATCGTAAGAGTCATTGCTGAGGACCTCTGGAGCAAGATAAGGATCACTGCCGACAATGCCAGTGGCAGGGGTGTGAGCTTTGCCCGGATAATGGAATACGGTAGCGGTGCCAAAATCGATAAGTTTGACGACGTTATCTCTGGTCATGACACAGTTGTCGAGCTTGAGATCGCGATGAGCGAGGCCCATTTCGTGGAGGTATTCGACACCGTCGCATATTTGGCGGAAGACACAGTAGATCTCTGGGCGGCACATCTTGCCAGACATGACGACGCTGAAAAGATCGAACGGAGCGTACTCCATGACCTGGAGAGGGCATTGAAGTGAGGGGGCGGGGTGGAGACAGGGAAGGGACTCACCTCGTAGTAGAGGCCATGGTCAGAAACGATGTCGACGGTCTCAATGATGTTGGGGTGCTTGAGAGTGGAGCCGACACAAAACTCTGCGGTGACCTTTTTCATGTATTCCTTTTCGCTCTCGCCGGTGCGCTTGGGCCTGAACTCTTTGACAGCATAGATGACGCCATTTGTTTTGGCGGTGGACTTGAGGAGGCGGACAGTGCCGCCTGCGCCGCTGCCGAGGACACGACCGAGTTTGCCGTACTTTTTGGAGAGATGGACCTGGGTTGCGTCGCGGAGAGAGGGGGCCGGAGTGGGGGGGAGACGGGGGGAGTAGACGTGCTTGGAGGGGGAAGGGGAGGCAGGGGGGGAATGGGAGGAGGCGTTGGAGGCGTCGGAGGCATCGTCGGGTCGATCCTTGCTCTGCTTGATGTCCTTGCGGATGAAGGAGGAGAGACGCTCTCTGCGGGGGGGCGAGGAGGGGCCGGAGTGGTGTGGGTGGGGGATGTGGTGGTTGAGGAAACGCTTGAGGTCGTGGAGGGGACCGTGCTTGGGCGTAGAGGGCGACGTGGGGGCGGGCGACATGGTGGGCGACGGCGACGGCGGCGACAACGAGAACAAACAACGACAAAGGACAACGGCAACGACAGCGACAGCGACGGCGGCGACGACGACGACGACGACTCACAGCAGCGGCGACGACGAGGTCAAGGCTCAGGGACTCCAGAGGCAAGTATTCACTCGGATGACAAATCACACGGCAGTCATGCCATGCCGGCCATATGCAATTGATCGCTCCGAGTCTCCGACCCGTAACCGACATGACATATCCCTACACAGATCTCACCCAACATCATCTGCCTCTCGTTTCCGCTTCATTTCCCGCGACACCCTGTGTTGCGCCGCCTCGTGTTTCGCCAGCTCCACCGGCACCTTGGACACCGGGCTCTTGGAGATCTCTGCAAACATATCGAGTCAGCCCATCCATTACCATGAACACATTACACCCACCTTGCTTCAGGTCGTACCTGTCCCATCAGATAATCAGTCCAATGTCAGAATCCGATAACCAGCACAACAGAACAGAACCACCCACATGACTTCCTCGTCATCGTTCGTCAGGAACGTGATAGCCGTCCCCACCTTCCCAGCTCGCCCAGTCCGACCTGGTATCAAATTAGCACATGGTGTCCTCGCCGCGCCAAACAAAATCCACACTCACCGATTCGGTGCACGTACGCCTCGATCGTGTTTGCCATCTGGAAGTTGATCACCAGAGAAACATCCTGCACGTCGATACCACGTCCCGCCAAGTCCGTGGCCACCAGCACGTCGCTCTCCCCACTCCGCAGCGACTGCAGCGACGCCTCACGCTGTTCTTGGTTCTTGCCAGAGTGCAGCGTTGCCGCGTTCCACTGTAAACCGATCCGGCCGTTAGCCCACCCGACTCCATCAGACTGAGACATCCAACCAACTTACCCCAGCACGTGAGAGGTCCTTGGCCACCATGTCCGCCGTCTTCTTCTGGTTCACAAACACGATGATTGGCGACGCATACTGCCCACTGTTGAGAATCTCCAGCAGCTTTTGCCTGTCAATTCCATCCGAGTTAGCCCGACTCCAGGGAAAGATACCCATGACACGACCCACTTTTTCTTTTCATCTCCGTTCACAAACTCGACTCGCTGCTCCACCGTGTCCACAGCTCGTCCAGCCTCGCCGATCGTAATGACCGCCGGCTTCCGGAGATATTTTCGTGCCAGCCGCTCAACCGCTGCTGGCATCGTTGCCGAAAACAATGTCGTCACCCGCGTCCGCCCCTTTTTCACCACCGTCTCTCCGTCCACATCCATCTGTTCCCCGGTGTCCTCACCTTCCATCGTCTCGCTTGGCAGCGCATCCAGGATGAACGTCAGATCGGTCTCAAACCCGAGGTGCACCATTCGATCCGCTTCATCCATAACCACGTATCGGCACTGCGATAACACTAGCACATGCCGCTCGATGACGTCTCGGAGCCGACCCGGCGTCGCGATAATGATTTCGGCTCCCTCGCGGAGGTTGAATTGCTGTTCCTCCACCGCTCGCTATCCATCCCGTGTCAATCCACTGTCAACCTTCCAATTGAGACACTTGCTTACCCCTCCCACAATCGACACACATTTCAACCCGAGTGGCGCCGCAAACTTGCGTGCCTCGCTCTCGATTTGCTGCGCCAATTCACGTGTCGGTGCCATAATTAGCGCGTACGGACCCAGGTGCCTGTTATCGTCAGTGAATGGCGGCAGGTTCGAGATAAACGCTAGCATTGGAATAACAAAAGCCGCGGTTTTTCCGGAACCTGGAACATATGTGAACACAGAGAGTCTTGCGGTGATGCACAACCATACCTGTTTCCGCAATACCAATAATGTCGCGGTTCTGTAAGCCGATAGGAATAGCCTGCCGTTGAATAGGAGACGGCTCCTTGTACCCAATTGCCTCAATACACTCCAGGATGGTTGAAGGGATGCTGGACTCCGTCCATGAGCGGAGGGGATGTGGGATCTGTCCACCTGTCGAGGGCGTTGGAAAATAGAACATGTGCTCTGACCAAATACATACCTCGGGCAGAGATACTGAAATCCTCTCGAAAGATTCTCCAGTCCCGCTCCTTCATCTCTTCGAGTGGCTTCTCTGTCCAGTGCCGCTCATCCACCCCCGACTTTGCCGCCTTTCTCCTCTCCAGCGCGTCCGCAAGCTGGCTATCCGCCCCACCGCCGCCAGACTTACGCGGCCCCGACCCACCACCATCATCCATGCCTGCCAGTCTCCCCCGCCCGAACATCACCTGCGCACCCTGACGGTTACTCCCGACGGCCACAGGTGAGTCCTCCGCAAACGTATCATCCTGCGCGTCCCAGTCAAACACGAACTTCCGGTCGTTCATCTTGCGGATCTTGCGCTTCTTCTTATCCACGCCGAGGTAGCGCGACCGGATGGCCGTCAAGTCCCCGTCCGTCATGGGAGGCACGTAGGGTGTGGTTTGCTCGGGGAGGACGTTATTCGACGCGGGGATTTGCGACGATGTAGAGGATGCGGTGGGAGTGGGTGGGGCGGCGCTGCCGTGCGTTGACCCAGGCTTGCTGTTGCGGTCTGCACGCGGGCCAGTGGGTACATTCTGATAACCCTCTCTCGGGGGCCCTCGGCGGTCATCTTGAGCAGGCGGTGGGGGAGGCCGCATGTCGCCTCGACCCCCATCGCGGCGCCCACGGCCCCCATGCCCATGTCGGTCGTGTCTATCACGCTCGGGGTGCGCATACCTGTCTTCATCTGTAGAATAGCGTGAATAGAGTTTGAGCACAAGTCGATTTGGGTGCACTCACATCGACCACCGTTTCCATATCGCCCGCCCGACGACTGTCCGCGTTCCTTCTGCCTCAGCTCTTCTGCCTCCCGTTCCAGCGCCTCGCGATCGCGGCGGGTGCTCTCCTCCTTTGCCTTTTGATCCTGAATCTCCTTTGTCCGCTGCGCTATCGCAATCTTTGCCCTCTCCTCCTTCGAGAGGAATTTAGGCTGCCCTGGCGTCAGTGTGTGGTTTGTGACACGAGATATAGCGCACCTTGGCCGCAGCCTCTTTCTCTGCCTTTTGCTTCTGCAGCAGCGACTCGATCGAGAGCGGTTGTGAGCGGTTTGCCATCTGGCCTCGCAGCGTTGGGCTCTTGAGTCTGACTCTGAGTACAAGTGAGCACGTGGCACGTGCCGCGCTTTTCCCTTTTCGTCCACACCCAGGCTTCGACCAAAATGCACCGTTTCGAGTCGGGGACGCAGTCGCCCCGCCCAGAGACCCCAGAGCCGTCCTCCATCCAGGGCCGCAGAAATTCAGGTCCCCAGCTCCTCGACGACGATGGCGGCATCTCAGATCAGGTAGCTTTCGCATTGGGCCCATCTATCTCTAAACTTTTCTCATTCATTACTGTAAACCCTTGGTATGTAGCTGGAGATCTCACTAAAACACATATTCGCAAAATACTGCGTCCCGCGGCCGCCGAATCCGCCTTCGACGGGGGACGGGAAGCGTGTGGCGCTCCTTGAGCCTCCACCGAATGCGTACCTGTCTCCCGAGGGCCTGGATGCATGGGCGCAGGACACGAATGGCGCGCCCTTCTCACAAGAGACGAAAGAGGAGCTCGTCGAGTTCCTTGATGTCACAGATGACGGCGGCCTTACGTGAGTTCTTCTGAATCCTCTCCGCAAGACAGCATAAGTACGCGATCTGATTACGTGCTAGATTTAAAGGCTTCTTGCAGATATACCAGCTGCAGACAGAGAATGACGAGGAGGAGACGTGGCGAGACCTGGTGCGTGTGAGCTGGATCGTGTTGCATGCGTACTCATTGAGTTGGTGTAGTCAAATCATGGTTTCGATCGGATGCTGAAGCTGGTGGCTACGCGAAGAGAAGAGGCCGAGGTGGATGGGGACGACGCCTCCACCGTACCTTCTTCGTCTTCGTAATGTAACAGTGAGTGTACTAGTGTGGTTTTCAATTTGCATCTTGGCACGTCTGATCAGACTTTGCAGTTTGGGATGTAAACCTTGTTATTACACGCGCGGCCAGGATGGCGCTGAGCGATACGACCCGCTGCCGCTGGGCTGGAGCTTCATGGGAGAGACGATTTGTGGTAGACAAAACGGTTTATGCATGACACATATCCAGACCTTGTAAGTAATACGAATATACCGAGGAGGGTTAACTCGGGGAGAGGGACAGCTTCCAGATCTCGATGTCTTCCCAGTCTGCCTTGGGCCACTTGATTCCGGCCTTGAGCATGGCCTTGGCGAGCTTGCGGTCGGGTATGCGTTCGACGGTGAAACGCCAGGTGTCGCGTGCGTCTGCGAGGACACGGTCGATGAGGGTGGGGTCGCGACGCTCGATACAGAGGTATACAGGGGGTGCGCGGGCAGTGGGCAATGCGGCTAGAGACTGCGTGCAGAGGGCGTGGAGGGTGCGGAGGAGCGGCTTGAGGAGAGACGGGGTATAGACGGTGTCGGCTGAGCAGACAAGGTCGAAGGGGGGCGTCAGCAGGGCAGTAGAATTACTGGACGACGGGCGGTGGGATGCAGAGGCGATGGCAGTGGCGTCATGCCAGGACCACTGCTCTGGGGCCACGGTCCAGTCGAGCTCGCGTACGTCGACTGTGCCAGACAGCTGTGCGATATTGTTGGCGATATTCTGCTTGAGGACGGAGTCAATGACATGTGGGATGTCGGTGGTGAGGACGTCGCAGCCTAGCGAGGCCATGGCAAGGGCAGTGAGACCGATTCCACCGCCCAGCTCGACGACGCGGGTTGGAGGCGGGCGGAGGGTGGCGAGATAGACAGACAGACACTGTGCGCCGAGCCAGAGGGCGGTGCCGTTGGAGACGCCGTCGTCGAGCTGTGCGAGGGTAAAGACATGGTTGTGGAAAGGGGCACGAAGCCGGCGGTGGTGTTTGGTATCATAGGCTGGCGAGAACATGTGCTTCCCACGAGGCCAGTGACAAAAATTGGATTGCAACACCACATCGCACATCGCTTGCTTGTCGCCTGCGCTCCGCCATGAAGGCCTTTTTCCATCGGCTGCACATTGGGGGCGGCGGAAAGGACAAGGACAAGGACTTTAACAAGGACTCTAGCAAGGACTCTAGCAAGGACTTTAGCAAGGACAAGTTTCCGCCGTTGCGGTCCTGGCCACCAGAAGAGCCACAGCGCGCGACCTCGACGCCTGCTGCTGCTGCTGCTGCTGACAGACCCCTGCCACCTGTCGACGACCCAGCATCCCGCCAGTCCTCCTCGTCGACCCCCACGCTGCCCAATCCAACCGCCGACCCCGATCTCACCACACGTGCAGCCTCCCCCACCGCACGCAGCGCACGCAAAGCCAACGCCACTCTCACCACCCCTGCTACCACTGATGTCCACAAAAAAGTCGCCTTCATTTCCCCTCCCCCCACCCCTGTCATTCTAGATCGCACCCTGCCCGATGAACCTGTCGCTCCTCCTTACAAGACCACCGTCTCCCGCTTCCAGGCAACTCATGGCCCCAAGGAGCCCCGTGCATCTCTCTCTACTGCCGCGTCGTCGTCCAAAACCGATGTTGCTACAAAGACCAGCGTAAAGGCCACCTCCACACGTGCTTCCTCTCCTTACCTCCAGAAACACCCAGAGGCTGCCTCAGCTGCCTCTCTCCGCTCAGGCACCCCCTACTCCCACATGTCCACCAACACAAGTGGCAGCAGGATCCTCGCCGCCACCTCCTGGAGCGAGGTCACAGAGGGAGACCTCGTCTCCAACCTCGGATCCCGCGAGCGCACACGACAAGAAGTCTTGTTCGAAATCATCTCTAGCGAAGAGAGGTATGCTCCACCCAGCTCCACCATTATCCCTCGCTCACTGCCGTCCCCAGATATGTCCAGGAACTCATTAAAATGAAGGACACCTTCATTGATCCCCTCCTGCATCCTTTTTCCACTGCCCCCGTGTCTTTGTCGTCCACCCCCAATTTAGATTATGATTATTATCGCTCTGAATCCCCCCTCGAGTCTGCCGACAATCTACCCCCCATTGCCGCTCGCTTCATGTCCCCGACCCCGTCAGGCCCTCCCCCCAGCTCAGTTGCTGCCTCTATACGTACCAAGGAGACACCCAACATTGACGGCGAATCCCTCGAGACCGACGAGGACGAAACCGTTGATGATCACAGAGGATACGGCAGAAGAGTCGTTAGCCCGGTATCTAAAGCTGACCCCCCACGCTCCCCCTACCGCGGCAACACGTCCAAGACCTACGGTCGCACACCCGCGCCCGTACCATTCCCCACACGATCCCACATGTCACTTCCGCCGCCCCCGCGCGGCCAAATGTCCGCCTCGACACATTCCTTGGGCCGCCAATTAACCGCCGTCGACAGGGACCGCGATCGCCAACGAAAGTACAGCCAAGGCGAATCACCCCAGAAGCCAGCCATGCTGCGCAAGTTCAAGAAAAGCCAGACCTCGCCCTCGGCGGTGTTCGGTAGCTATCTGGCGCCGCATCAACTGCCGGAAGATCTCCGAATATGTCTCGAGGTCGTGGACTCGGGTGTCCTGGACGGTCACAAGCGGCTCTCAGAGGCTCTGAAGAAGCGGTATGATGATCAGTACCCGCTCGTCCGGTCCCTTGCGGACGTCTTTGTTGCGAATGTCCGTCTCTGTCATGTTCTTTCTGTGTCAAAATATCAAACTGACCATACATTAGTCAGACATATTCCATGGCTACGCCACCTATGTGCTGCATCTCGAGCGGGCGCTGGAGCAGGTCGATGCCGCTCTGCACAACGTGTCCACCAAGAAGCCCAAGAAGCAAGATGCAGCCGAGTGGCAAAAGGTGTGCACGCTCCTCCAGAAGCTCGAGGAAAGCGCCTGCGACAAGGGCGAGACAGGACTCGCGATCAGTCTCTCGAAACCGTTCCAGCGCCTTCTCAAATACCCTTTGCTGTTCCAGAACCTGCTCTTCCACACGGACCCGAGCACGCACGAGTACGAGAGCACGCTACAGATGGTCGCAGAGGTAGAGACGATCGTCCGGAGCATTGAGGACGAGAAGATCCGTAAAGAGGAGCGGGACAAGACCCGCGACGTGTTTGCGCGCATCGAAGGGCTTGACAAGGTCAAGCAGCTTGCCTTGCCGAAGCCTTCAAGGTTCCTTGTGGAGGAGCGACAGTGCATCCCAGGCTTGAGCGCCCTCAACACACCGCCGAAGCCTTCTTCTCCGCCGCCCGTCGTCAATTCGAAGGGTGTGCGGGGCAAATCGTCCTTCAAGCGCTTGAGCGACGTGCTTCAGTCCGGGAACAGCAGTGGCATTGGAGGCAAGAAGGACCTGTGGTTTGTCGTGTTCAACGATGTGGTCCTGCAGTGCCAGAGGACGGGAACGACGTCGTTGCCTTTGGTCGCTGCGACGGCCTCGCGGACGAATTCGCTGCCCGAATTGCAAGGTAAGGCCAAGTACGCCACGACAGGTCGCCGTAACACACAGACCAAACCGCGCAACTTGTACAAGTTTATCAAGGTAATGTATGTTACCCTTCTCTTGGGCATGCATCTAAACTTCCTGGTTTGTAGATTGAAACTTGGGCAATCGGAGACGTCATACAACCTCGAGAAGGCGTTGTGTCTATGGAAGAGTACGCCATGCCTCGCATCATTTTAATTAATTTCTTTGCTGACTATCGTTCTAGCGTCGTTCGGTCACGAGCACAAATCCAGACTCAGCCCAGAATCGTTCCTTTACCGGACGACGACGAAGATGGCGGCGACTCTGACGACTCTGACAAGAAGAGCAAAATGAGCTTCTCCTACTGGGGCGCCGACAAAGTCACAGTGCAAAAGCCCATGCTCAAGGGTCGTGCCCCCATGAACTCACGAAGAGGCAGCCCCGCCTCTTCCTACGGCCGGGAATCCTCCGCCAATGCCAAGTTTGGAACCCGCCTCGTTTCAAACGATAATTCTAACTCGCCTAATTCGCGACCCGCCAGCCGCCGCACAACGGCGGTGACCCCCACCTCCCGGCGTGCCGTCCCCATAGACGACAGCCCGAACTATGCCAAGGCCACGGTAACCCGCCCTGCATGGAACACAGGCGCTGGATCCCCCGCGCCACCGCCCTCATTGAAACGCCCCCGCAATACCTCGCAAACGAGCGCCGCCACGCGAGTGGCGTCTATACCCGCGAAAACGCTCGGCTCGCCTGCTCCGTCGGAAGATTCTGGGGTAGGCCTTTATCGCCAGATGCTCGCACAGGATCCATCTCTGAATAACGCCTGAAGCCGTAGACTGCCGCGTGACGCTAACGCCGCACTCCCGTATATCCTCCGTATATCCCCCGCAGCTACAATATTACCCTCTTCATTATTATTACCCCGGTCTGGCCAGCATTTCCCCAATATCCATAGCGATATCCCATCACTCACTCCTTCAATTTTATGCGCCTGCTTCTCCTGGTTACTCTGCTGTGACATTTATCGTGCTTCATTGTTTTCGCACACTCTCACTCACCACTTTCCTTTATCTTAGGGTTACGTTACGTACATGTTAACACGATACATATGACATTGAACATCCTTCATTTCCTCTCCCTCTTTCCCTTCACCTATTTACCAGCATATCCCAGGGTTCAATGTATCATCCTGGAAACCCGTCGCTTCACTCGTCAACACTGTAAGCAGCGTTGTGAATGCTGACGCTCCGGCCGCTCGGGTCAGAAGCACATCCCCAGTCCCCGCGGGGTATCCAGCTACAGGGATATCAAAGTGAGGAAAGGGCAAACAAATAAGCCAGGAAAATATACGCACCGCACAGCAGTGCTTGCAGCTGTCTCCGAGGGGAACTGACTGTCGAAAATCTCGCGAATGAAATACGCCTCCTTCGTATCGGGGACTCCTTCTGTCCAGCGTTCTGCCCTCTTGGCGAATGCTTCCTCGGACACAACGGCTTCGGCGTGCTCTTTGATGCTGTTTTGGAACATTTTTAGATGAAGTCACCGGGGAAAGACATAGGAGGTTACCCATCGATCCAAGAATAACCAACGCCATCCGAGAACTGCTCCTTCTGGCGCCAGAGGATGGATTTGGGCAGATAGGGCTGCGCGGACGGAATAAACAGGATTGAACCGATAACGGGCTCTTTAAAATCGTACCTTTCCGCCTGGGGAACAGTCGAAGGCCTTGCGGAGAACATACTGCAGAAAAATGAACAGTGAGCCGCTGCGGAACTAATGCTATAAAGTGATGAGATCAATGGCACCTTCTCCATTTTTGGGCAGCCGTCTGCATCAACCTCCTGCGAGCTGCCTTTTTGGAACAACTTTTCTTTCGCATCGATATTCAGGGCAACCTCCAGGAAGGACTTGTCGAGGAATGGCACACGCGCCTCGAGGCCCCATGCCATAGTGGATCTAAGGTATATCGTGAGTACCTGATCTGGGCCAAAGTATGTTTGACGCACTTGTTAGCACGGAGACAATCCGCAGTGTGAAGGTTTTTCACGCGCTTCACACACTCCTGCTGGAACGACAGGGCGTCAGGCGCTGCGTGGAAGTAGAGATATCCTAGAGGGATCCTCGCGTTCAGCGTTACCCTTAGATTAAAGAGAAACGGTGTGACTGACCTCCCAGAATCTCGTCGCTTCCCTCTCCACTGAGAACCATCTTGACACCCATAGCCTTGATCTTTCGGCTAAGGAGGTACATCGGGGTGCTTGCCCGAACGGTGGTAACGTCATAGGTCTCCAGGTGATAAATAACTTCAGGTATAGCGTCCAAACCTTCCTGGACCGTGAAAACGTATTCGTGATGCACCGTTCCAAGGTAATGGGCCGCTTTCCGTGCAGCGAGAAGATCGGGAGAGTTCTCCAAGCCGATGGAGAATGAATGGAGTTGGGGCCACGCCGCAAGAGTGGCTAGATAGGGTGTCAAAAAAGGAACGAAGATAAATGATATTTGCGCATAGACTCGCCTTGTTCAGTTACGGGCGCTGGTCCGCCGGAAGTAGGGGTGGAAGGTCCGCTCGTGGCCTCCTTTAATTTCTTCTGCCGCAGCTCGTACTGGGCCTGTGCAACCTTCTCTGTTTCTCTTGCTGCGATTGCCGCGATCAGACTGCTGTCCAAACCACCGCTCAGAAGAACACCGTAGGGTACTTCTGACATCAGGCGCTTGCGAACGGCAGCCTCGAGAGTCTCCCGGATGAGTGTCAAGTCTGCGGCATTTTTCGCGACGACGCCACCATCTTCGTCACCGGTCCACCATGAGGGCTGGAAATAGCGTGTCGTAGATTGGTCGCGGCTGTCGTATACATGGCCAGGAGGGAAGGAAATAATTTTATCGCAATCATCGACCAAGGCCTTGAGCTCGGAGGCAAAGAAGACAGCTCCGGGGTGTTTGGAGCTCCAACCCTGGTATAATGTGGTGATGCCGATGGGATCGCGTGCGGCGATAATTCGGGAGGGAGATACGGATTCGTCCAGCAAGACGAAGGAGAACATTCCGTCAAGGAGGTTGCAAAGGTCTTTATCATGTGTTTTGTACTGGGAAAACATGAGAGGTGAGCGTATCATCATGCTATGGCCATGCGTACTAAAGGCATGATGACCTCGCAGTCAGAGTGTGTCTTGAATTTTACATCAGGTCCAACACTGGCGCGGAGTGCGATGTGGTTGTAAATTTCGCCATTCACGGCAAGGATGGTCTTGCCGTCCTCACTGACGAGAGGCTGAGCACCAGTATCTGCAAAAAGTTGATACCGCGTCCACACATGAATGTAAAATGCAGACGACTCACCGACGCCAACGATTGCAAGACGTTCGTGGACAAGGATCGATTCTTTACCGACATAGCATCCTGACCAGTCGGGACCACGATGGCGAAGACGTTTGGAGAGCGCAATGAAATGCGCTCTGTCGCTTGCAGGCTTCGCAAGACCATGGACAGCTAGTATTCCGCACATTTTACCTGACAGGCGAAGAGAGTTGAGGGAAAGGATGAACGTCGGAATTTCGAAAATGTGAATTCGACCATTTCGTCCGATGACTCAAGGGACGATAAGATAAGATGTTGAAGATCGGGTTCGACGACCGATCACACTGTTCACATTTATTTATTGCGCAGTTAGTACTACGCTCTTCGTGCACTACAATGTCTACCAAAGACCGACTCGCGGCTGCTAGGGTGTGTACCTCAATTTGTTAACTGACGATTCATTAACACTGCGCAGGCGCGGCGCCACCAAGCTGCTGCCCAAACCCATGAAATGGAAGACATGTCCACTGCTGCATCTGCGCCGTCGACTGAGGCGGCAGGCGCTGGACCATCTTCGGACTCCACTGCTGCATCTGCGCCGTTGACTGAGGCGGCAGGCGCTGTACCATCTTCTGACTTCTTTTCCGAGGCAGGCTACTTGGAATCTCTGGCTACGGCACTTGCTCATTCTCTATAATAAGGTCTCGTCAATTCAGGAAGGCATTGAGCGGGTAAATGCCAATGTCTCCCAGATCGCTGCCCTACATTTGCGCATATTAAATGTAATGGACCCAGAACAAACGCAGGATTTGGCGAAACTAGACCAGCTAGCGGATGAGACACGTGCATTGAGTAATGGCCTCAAGGACAGAATTAAAGCATTAGAGCGCACGTCGGTCGGTCCAGACGCCCAGATGCGGACAAATCGGGTTCGACCATTGGCCCCCAGTCAATATGTATTTCCTGAATTGTTATACAGGTAGCCTTTGTCCGGGCGAAATTCCTCGAGGCCATTCAAGATTATCAACGCGTCGAACAAAAATACCGCGTCAAGTCGCGACAACGCATCGAAAGGCAGCTAAAGATCGGCGAGCACTTGAAAATCTTCTATTTTTTCGGTTTTTGACCTCTCCTATTCCAGTAAAACCGGACGCAACCTCTGAGGAGGTTGCAACAGTTGCGGAAGGTGGCGGTCAGCAAATCTTCACACAAGCTGTGAGTGAGGCTTTCTTCAACGCGCGACCCAGACTGGATTTGACGAGATCTTCCAGCTATCGTCCTCATCTCGATACGGCGAGTCACGCATGGCGTTCCGGGAAGTTCAGGAGAGACAGGAAGAGCTCAAGAAGATGGAACGAACACTAACCGAGCTTGCGCAGCTTTTCGTTGATGTGGGTCATCTCTTATTCCGGGGTAGAACGTCAGCACTGATTGCTATTTAAGATGGGGACTTTGATTGAACAACAACAAGACGCCATCGAGACGGTAGAGACTACCGCTCAACACGTCGAACAGGACACGGAGAAAGCGTAAGACAGCACTGCGCCTCGGTGACCTGTTCTTTGATACATGCTGACAGATTTTTAGCACGCAGCACATGTGGAAAGCTGTGATTTCTGGTATGCGCAACACTCTATGTAATTCTTGCCCTGACTGCGCGCTGATGGAACGATATTAGCGCGTAATTACAGGAAAGGACGATGGATATGCTTTGGGATTTTCATGATCATCCTTATCATTATTGCGATTGTGCTCGCGGTTACATTGAGCAAACACTGACGAAGGGAGGACCATATATCATAGCATATACTTGTACTTATAATAACAGCGATTTTCTCTGTATAATGTATTCTGTGGTACCAGTAACCAGTAGAACAAGGAGTCCGAGCATGACACAATCACGGGGCGTCATCAACAATTACGGCAGACCCGACGCGTGTAAAAGTTTGCACCATTTGACTGTGATCCAACTCTCCGGCGCTGCCGTTCCTCCACCCGTTTCCCCCACCATGACCCGTTCTCCATCCCACAAGCGGCGAGGACACTCTATAGAGGTGGTGGATGCAAAGGTCGCCGTCGATCTTGCCACGGCTCAAACATATTCCGAGAATGTTTTCCTGTTCGTGCCCAATCTTATTGGTATGTTGGCAATGGTGTTGCAATTCAAGCCAGCTCATAGACTATGCAGGGTATGCCCGTGTTCTCCTCGCGGGGCTTTCACTGCACTTCATGAGCTATCATCCCAAGTACTGCACACTTGCATACGTCGTTTCGTGTCTGTTGGACGCAGTTGACGGGCAGGCGGCGCGTGCGCTCGGCCAGACGTCGAAATTTGGAGCTGTTCTGGACATGGTGACTGACCGGTTAGTGCGCCTTTTGCTTCCGACGGCTGCATTTCTGATCACAAAAGACTAGATGTACCACATCATGCCTGCTCTGCTATCTTGCATCAGCATACCCCGACTATGCCATATTATTCCAATTCCTAATTGCCCTCGACTTCAGTAGCCATTACATGCATATGTACAGGTGCGCCCACTTGCAGTTTTACATGATAGACACAGAAGTGACGTTTCACGGACAGCTCCCTTGTTACTGGAGCTAGAAGCCATAAACTCGTCACGAGCGACGTGAGTCGTATTCTATGGCTGTATTACAATGATTCCGTAAGTTTTTAAAGCTACAGTATCGCTCAGCTCGTTGACATGTGTGCAGCGGACCTTGTTTTTCGTTTGCGCCGGAAACGAGCTATTCTACGTGTCGCTGTATCTCATGAAGTGGACAATACAGCCCATTGGGCTGCCCTCTGTGCTGCCATCGGCGCTGCCATTTGATCTGGCCAGCTTGACGTATGCGCAGGCGCTGGCAGCCGCGAGCCTGCCGATTTGTGTGCTGAAAAACGTGATTAATCTGGTGCAATTGTGGAAGGCGTCGAAGATTCTGGTGGGAGTCGACCTTGCAGAGCGGGCGAATGCGAGGAAGGAGCAGGAAGCGCGAGGACGATGAGATCCACACTTTTAAACAACTTTACAGTACAATAGTTTGACTCGGTATTACATTTCATTATTTCATAGAACACGTGAAATGCGAGTTTGTGGAACGTTGACGTGTGGCCCAACGGCTTGAAATTTAAAAGTTGAATGCGGTCCCCTGCTGTTCTGCGTCGGTCCAAGTTTCTTCTCCTCTCTGCGCGCCGTACGAGTCTCCTCGCTGCGTCGCTGCCAGCCCCCTCTGCCCCCCGCAGAGATCTCCCGTCCCGCGCTGCCCGTGCCGCCAGAAAACGGCTATCTACAGCCACTGCTCCGACAGATCCACCCCCGGAGGACCCACCAGCGCCTAATGACGCCCCGGAGCCAGTGGTAGACGCGTCAGAAAGGGCCAAGATTCGTCGGAGGGTACCCGTCACCACTCCCAAGGAGTCAGAACCCGTACAGCTCCCTGATGGGCTGGATATTCTCTGGACACCGAACCCCGCGCAAGAGCCATTGCAAACTTCGGCCCTTCCACCACCGGAGAACTTCGACGATGCTCTCAACAAGCTGCTCCTCACCCTCCACCCACAGACCCAGCACCGTGCTACATATACCTCGCCGCTTGGCGCACCAACGGAACCCACCCTGGCTCTCTATTGTCCAATAGAAGGAGGTGACTACATCATTGATGCCACTGTCGCAGAGTTGGCTCGTCGGACAGCTGCTGAGGTGCTTGTGCTGGATGCTGTTCAACTAGCTGCGGGGGAATGGGGTCACTTTGGCGAAGGTACGTCCCATCGCTTCCACTGAACCGCAATTCACAGCAGTCATAGCCGCCAATTCTCTGACTCTCCCCCAAAATCCTTTGCACTTTCCCTTGTCCCCCGTTTCCTCCAAGTCACATGCCTCTCAATCCGCCCTTGTAGACGACGATGAAGACGGTGACACGGGTGTCTTCTTGCCGCCCAAGATATCCCTCGCCCTCATGACTCCACCTGTTATGCAAGGTCGTATCATAACCTCAACACCTCGCCGTGCTCCACCCCCAAGCAGAGTCAAAGTTTTTTTTGATACGCTTGTCAACGCACCTTCAGAAGCGGAGATGGCCGCTACTTCGTCAAATAGGCGCCCCCGTCTGATATACATCCGGGATTTTCCTACCCTCGCTGCATCTTCGTCCTCGTGGTACCCTCCTCTTCTCGCCGCCGTTCGTGAGCGTCGACGAGGTCCTACATTGCGACCAGCTTCTCCAGTCCCCAACCCCATGACGATCATTTTTGGCATGACTCCCTCCTTGGTACCACCAGTGTCACAAAATTCACCTAGCAGTGGCCTCGTCAGCTTGCTCATGAGCCGCAATTCCCCCGCCGCGTCATTTACTCTGGAGCCCAAAGCTGCCCAAGCTCACTGGGGTGAAGACGAGGTTGCAGAGAAAGCCAGGGAAAAACGCCTTCGGGACAAGCTCAAAAAATGGGAGAGTGGCGACACTGCGCTGGTCGACGAGCTGCCGAAGCTTTCTACAGCTGAGGAGGGCGAGGAGAACAACGAGCGGCCTGAAATTATCGTCATTGGTGGGGACAGGTTTCCAAGCTCTTCCTCGACATCATCATCACCGTCGGCGTCGAGAAATGGACAAAACAACTCCAATTTTTTTAGGACGTCCATTATCATCCCCAAGGTTCGTTCTACGACGGATGAACGAGCCGGCCGTATAGCCCGGAGGAGGGAGATCAACGAGCTTACGATGCGCATGGGCGTGGGTGCAGCTGGTGGTGTCTTGGAGCAAGAGAGTGCTGCGTCAATACCTCTGGAAACTGCCGAAGAATCTACCAAAGCGAATGCCCCTAGGATACCGGTATCAGCCAACCGCGGGCGGATGTGGGAGGATTGGGGAAACAAAGTGGAAGCCTGGTCTAATGTTCGCCGAATAGCAGATCGTGCTATTGGACATACGATATCCACCACTGCCCTGCCAGCCGTCTCGGAAAAGGCGACACTCGAACCGACTCTGGTCTCATGGACGGCCGTACACAGCGCCTGGGCTGCGCACAGTTCAGCGAAAGATCTGCGGCTGTCCTGGCTGAAAGAGGCATTTTCAGCACATAAGGCGACCTGGGATCAAGAGCAGGGTGATGAAGTTGTGCGGGCGGAGAAGAAAGAGATTGACGAGGCCATTGAAAGTGTTAGAAACGACCCCGAGCTTGATTCCCATGAACAGAAGCTGCTTGGCTGTATCGTGGATGCTGGTGAGCTCAGTGATTGGATAAGGCACTTATCTGTGTTTACTTTTCTTCCTCAAGCCTCCATGCCGACTTCTTTTGATCAAGTTCATCTTCCACCCCACACGATTGATTCTGTACGAACAATCGTTTCGCTTCCGTTGCTGCATCCAGGAGCATTCCAACAAGGCATCCTCAAGCAGCATGGTATGACTGGCTGCCTTCTCTTCGGTCCACCGGGGACAGGAAAGACATTGGTTGTTCGTGCACTAGCGAAGGAGGCAGGCTGTCGAATGTTGACGATTTCCCCATCTGACGTTATGGACATGGTGCGTTCAATTCCCGGGATAATTTCATCTCTCAGTCTAACGAGCCTCACAGTATGTGGGAGAAGGCGAGAAGCTCGTCAAGGCGGTTTTCTCGTTAGCGAGACGACTATCACCTTGTGTCGTCTTCTTGGACGAAATCGACGCCCTCTTTGGTGCTCGTATGTCGTCGCGCGAAAGCGGAGGCGCATTCGCCCACCGAGGCGTCATCACCGAATTTATGCAGGAGATGGATGGACTCAAATCTTCGAAGGAAGACAACGTGATTGTCATCGGAGCTACGAATCGGCCATTTGATCTGGACGATGCCGTCCTTCGTCGACTTCCCCGCCGATTACTTGTTGATCTTCCTGGGGAGAAGGAGCGTACAGAAATTCTCAAAATTCTCCTCAGAGACGAAAGCCTCGCTGAGGACTTGGACGTCGCTGCGTTGGCAAAGAAGACCGAGAGTTTCTCTGGCTCAGATTTGAAACGTATGTTGTAACATACTCTTGCCATGCTCTAACTGATCTACTTCATCAGACCTTTGTGTTTCGGCGGCTTTGGATGCTGTCAAGGAAAACGTTCAGTTACCCTGGTCCACCTCATCAATGTCTTCAACTACGTCCACGGCATCAACACCTCTTCCTTCTGCTGACGCCACAACCAGCGAAACGCGAACCGCTGGTGTGACCTCCGTCGACGTAACCACTACTGACGTGACGGCCACAGGCAATGCATTATCAGGACAAATCGAAACTGCTGCGCTTGCTGTTGTAGTCAAACCAACGCCTGAGCCACACACCCGTGTCCTTCACCTTCACAACTTTGCCAAAGCACTCAAAGAGATAACGCCTTCTTCGTCCGAGTCCCTAGGTAGCCTCGCTGAGCTGAGGAAATGGAACGACGAGTTTGGCGAGGGACAGCGCGACAAGAAGCGCCAGTTCTGGGGCAAAGGCCGTTTCGGCTTCACCGACAAGACGCCCAAGGAGGGCGAGAACGCCAAGATTTTTCAATCCGCCAAAGTCGATTCGCAGACAGTCACTGCAGATGGGGAGGCGGGTACGATAGAATGATCATATTAATTTTCCATCTGCGGTAGACTAGACATATTTGAATGTAGAATGATAATGATGTCAACTACTTTCGCGAACTTCGCCGCGTCGGCTGGGACTGTTTGATTGGCTCGTTTTTAACCTCGTCGCCTTCGTCCCTACTCTCCTCTTGGAAGGCCTTACTCTTGCGTTCTGACTGAGACCAAGCGGTAGATTCCTCGTCATCTGCGGGTTCCTCTTCTTCATCGCTATCCGCAGTTCTGGCACGTCGTTTCGCATCGTCTCCATCTCGCGCGGCAGCTTCCCCGATAGGAATAAGAGGCTTATCGCTGTGCAGCTTGGGCCATTCACCCTGCTTGCAGGACGGGCATGAACTTTTCCGGCGCCTATAGTTTTCAAAGCAATGATAATGCAGCCGGCACTTGCAATTAACAGTGTGGCAAGCGACACCTCGTGTGATGATCTGAAGGCATGTTCAGAAATGCAGTGTGGTAAAGGCAAAGAAGCAACAGACCTCCATACAGACAGTGCATTCAAGCAACTCCTCAGGATACGTGGACTTGAGGTAAGACTGTAACTCGAGTAGCGAACGCGTCGAAAGCGAGTATCGGCCCCGCCTGAGAAATTTGTTCAGCAAGAAATCGAGCCTGATGAACACTTCGACGTACTTGCTCTTGACAAGCCAGCCCCGTGCAACAAAGCTGCCCAGGACAACCTCGGCCTGCGTCTTACTCATGTTCGCCTTGGGTTTGATTGCGCTGACTTCGCGGAGGGCAAGAGTGGACGAAACGGAGAAGGTCTCGCGGGGAGCTAGCATAATAAGCTCTATCTGTTCGCAAAGGAAGTTGAAAGCATCACCGCCAGACACCATTGGAAACGTACAATGGCTTTGAAGTAGGCGATTTCTGCAGGGGTATATTCTGTTGCCATTTGCGCGATCTCATCCCCTTTTCGGTTGACCTGGACACGCATAGAGAACAAGAATTAGAGCAAGCTATATAAGAAACAAAACACAACGCACCAACGCGTACATCATGGTGCCTGTAATCTCGTCGTTTAGATGACGGAATTCCAGATCCAGCGCGTCAAGCGATCTGTTAATTTTGGTGACAATTGTATTCCATGAATCCTCGTCATTGCACTGCAGGGGAGCGTCAAAGTCCGGATCGGCAGCTAGGGGTGAATGTTAGAGGGGCATTCCGTCAAGAAAAACACATAGACGACCTCTGACTGCGCCGATCGACTTGTTCCACAAAGTTTGAGCCAGCTTTGCAGTAAGAATGCCGCGCGAAAACACGGCCTGAAGAAAGAGACGCTGGACATCGTCAGCGTGAACCATGTTGAAAGGGGCTCGACGCGTCTCAGTCGTGGTAGATTTGGAACGCGGTCGTTGAATTACTGAATTACGCAAGCGTGACTGGTCATTACTAAATCCGGCGACACTCTACATGTACAGTGTACATAAAGTATCAAGGCTTGGGAACGCGCAGCGTCTTGCTGACCATCGCCGCTGCCCAGAAACCGACCGCGATGCTAGCCACATGTACCTCTCCACGTCCCCCATCCTGTCCCCAGAGGGTGACGGTTCCCCATGGAATGCCCTCTTGACCCGCGATCCACCCGTTTTTCGTCCAGTATGCCAGAATTGACACAAGAGCTAACGAGGATGGGATAGGGAGCCCTTCAAAATATTTTGCTTTGCCTCCTTCATCTTTGGGCACAAGGGCCACTGTCGCATTGAAGCGTGCGAGTCGGGCCAGCCCACAGCATATGAATCCCGTCAGCACCACCGTGTCGAGGTATGTTCGCAGTCCCACGACGAATGCCAGTAGTGCTGGTGCTACGCCAAAGGAAATCTACAGCACGGGCCGTTCAGGCGCGAACATACGTATGAAAGAAATGCACGGCGCACCAAGTCCGCGAGACTGTCTAGTTCCTGCCCAAGCATACTGCTCGATTTTCTCCATCTCGCGACCTTGCCGTCCAAAAAGTCAAACATAAGTCCCGCGAGTGGAAAGGCAAGGGCGGTCCACAGGTAGTCGATGTCATTGGTGAGGAGGTAGCGTGCTGAAGAGAATATGGAAAACGATCCACAAACTCCGTTCATGATTGTGACGAGGTCTGCCAATCGAAAATTTCTGGAATAGTGGAAATGTCAGGAAGGAAACACGTTGATACTGGCCGTGTTTCATCAAGTAGGTAGCATACCTGACGAGGGAGAAGTGACCATCTGTGTCCTGGTACTGGTGGAGGGCCTCAGCCTTTTGATGGTTGATTGTAGACACTTCAGGTGGAGAGACATTATATTTCGTGGAAGATTTTCGTTGACTCATGGCAGAGGTGAGGGAATCTTTGGGACGAAGTTCAACTTGGTGGTAAGTATTCGGCAGTGCCCGTGAAAATCACGTGGAGATTCCTCTGGATGCGCCACATGCCATAGTATTAGTTCGCCACATTGCCTACTCGGTATTCAACGCCTCTCGCCTTTTTGTTACCACTAAACACAAAGAGAACTTTACTTGTATAATCCTAATGTATCACACTAGATACCCTTTGTTCGTCTATCAAGACTAGGGGTGACTTCTTACTACAGCTTTTTCTGCCCACTACTACCGAGTATTGACTGTCCAATATCGTTATCTTTCTCATTCTGATCTATGCTCCATACGCTCCTATCGTTTTAAATCTCTCATTCTCCTCTAGGCTATGCAATCGGAATCTAACAGCATGCCCCGACTTCAGGCTCACTTCCAGTTGGTCAACGAAGGCTATTGCTTGGATCTACTTACTGGTTCAAAATCGCACTTGCTTCGGAAGTAAGTTGAACATGGCGTTCCGGCTTACGTCCGGTAAACAGATCCACTCTGTACATAGGTGATAATAGTACATGAAAGCATATTGGATAGCGAAAAGGGTATACCACTGTTAGCTCGAGTCCTTTGGTGTTGACGATTTAACACGGGGTACCGGCCGACGCTTCTCGTCATCCCTAGGATCCTCAACCACGTCAAACACCACCCCTGGCCTTGCGCGCCTCCATTTCCCTGCGGCGACCTCTCGTATCTCAGCTGCCTCCTGCTTTCTCCATTCCTGAGTCGCGATAAACGGGTCCCTCAGCGGCGGAGGCTGGATTGGGGGCTGTGTACTGTGCATTGAGACGGTTGGCGAACCAACCACAGTGTTAGGCTAGACAAGGAACCACTTCATTAGCCACGACCTCAAGAGGCTAGAGAGGATACTTACTGCTGTCCCATCCTGCGCCTCGAGAGATGCCGCTGACATCGTTCGATTCCGTTTCTGGGTCAGATAACGGAAAGGAGTAAAGGGCTTGGAGCTGGGGCTCTTGCGACCTGACGTCGCCGAAGGATTGATCGGGATAGGAACAGTGACCGGTGGTGGTGGTTTGACGCGCGCAGCCAGGGACGAGACGACCTTGGTATCTTGGACCTTCGTGCTTTCAGACCGTGGCAATTTCCCTGTCGAAGAAATCTCCACCTTGCTCATTGAGCCCTTTTCCTTTGAGTCCTTCCGGGTGCGTTCCGGCGGGGGCTCGCGGACCTCCGTCACGACGGGGGCTGGTTGACTGCTTTTGGATCTGAATATACTGAACAGTCCGCGCTTGCGCTCTGGTTGCGATAAGAGGGATGCTGGAATCGATGTGCGTGATACAGTGGGTTTCAACGTGGATGCGGTCAGAGAAGCAGGTGTCTTGATGATGGAGTCTTCCGATGGCTTCTTGGATACTTTCGTCGGGCGATAGGTCGTCGGCAGTGGCCCCGAGGCAGGTACACGAGCGGACGATGAAACGTACGGGACAGCGTCGGATCGGAAATCCGAGTTTTGTGGTGGTGGCACGATTGCCCGTGTAGATGTAGTTGGTTGAGTTCGAGAAGCAGTAGGGGTTTCGACGGTTGGTGATAGTACATTGCCGGAAGGTATTGATACACTGGGTTGTGTACGAGGCGCTCGTGATAGCGAAGAGGGTACAGGACGAGAGCTAAATGGGTCTACATTGGAAGCAGGGAGATTGTTCGGAGGGACAGTAGTAGTCCTTTCACGAGGTCGAGAAGAACCCGTGCGCTGAGCCTGGTGTGTCGTTTCTGTCGTGATAGGTTGTGAGCGGCTGGCGCTAGATTGGACTGGGTATGTGGAGGTAGAGAGGTTGTGGGAAGTTGAGGCAGATTGTTGCTTGTGGGATGTCCTACTGGGACCGTGGTTCCGCATACTTGAAGACTGGGATTCGGGGACTTTGTGGCTCGTCGGTGGGACTGGGGGAGTAGTGCTCGGAGTCTCAGTTTGCGGCGCGCTTTTCTCCAATGCAGGGTATGTGGAGGAAGCTGAGGCAAACTGTTGCTTATGGGATGATTTACTGGCCTCGTGGTGCCGCGATCTTGAGGGCTGGGCAACAGGGACTCTATGGCTCAACGGCTGCGGCGGCGGAGCAGTTTCCACAGGTTCAAGGTAGTTAGCATGATTTGTCTCTGGCTGTGTGCTGGATGGATTCGTACGTGACGGGCATGGTGGCGTCGATGGCTCTGGGGGCGGAGGTAGTTGCGTAATAATCTGTCGCATGGATCCTTTTGGACTTGGAGGATGGCGGTTTGATTTGGTTTGCTGAAGTTTGTGCGATTCAGTTATATGTGTACCAACGTCCGAGACGATGGGACGATTATCGACCTCCCAAGAGGGCTTAGGGGAGTGGCGTGCTTTAGAGCTGGATGGCACCTGCTGCTGGGGGGCGGCATGCGAAACTTCGATGGTCCTGATTACACTGGGTCGATTATCATCCTCATCAGGAGTTTTCGGAGGGGAGTGGCGAGCCTTGGATGTGGAGGATGCTTGTTGCTGAGGAATGGCGTGTGAAGGCCTGGCCACAATGGGTTGAATATTAACCTCGTTAAAAGCTTTCGGAGGGGAGTAGCGGGCCTTGGAAGTAGACGTTCCTGATTGTGAGGGCATATTATGTGAAAGCTGTGCGCTCGCTCGGGTCATATTTGGATTGTCGACTTCATGGGACGCTTTCAGAGGCGAGGGGCGATCCTTGGCAGCAGACGGTGCCGAATGTGGGGTAATGGTATGAGGTCGAGTGCTCAAACTGGCCATGTCAGTTTTTGGAGGCTGAGGAGAAGTTGTTGCTGCTGAGGACAATAGGCTCACTCCAATGGAATTAACCGGTGCAGATATTTCACGAGTAATTGTAGCAGCTGGAGATGATAACAGCTCCGCAAGTTGCACATGTTGAATAGGTGCACGATATGCCTCCAGACCGGCTGTGGGATAACCCTCCGTGACCAAGTGCTGTGGTGCTCGACTTGGAGGTCTGTCTGCGACACTTCTATAGTTCGCTGGTTTCTCCGTATGTTCACTACGCTGGGAAGCAGGGTATTGCCGCGATGAATATCCAGCCTTCGATCCTATTATCAATCAAGATAAGTCAAAGGAAGTGAAATAGAGAACGGTGCTTACTTTCTCCTGGAGCATATGACGTAATCTCGAAGTTGTTGATCACTCCACGCGATGCAGGAGGTTGAGGTGGTTGCTTGAGAGAGGGCAAGTCCTCCGCACTAGGTGGTAGAGAATGAATTGGAGCCTGGTTATGCTGGTCTTTGAACCCAGCCCGGGAGTCAGAGTGCGGTGGGATCATGGGTGGGACAGTATCCGGGCGATTGTAATTGAAGTAATTGGCTGGACCTGGGCCGACTGGGGGTCCTGCTGTTGTTGTAATACCAGGTTCTGGAGCGACCGATTGGTCGGTTGGGGTTAGTCGTTTACCGTTAAGAAGGCTGCTGTTATCAAGCCGTTGGGTGTGTACGGTTATTGGAGGGGGCACTGCACGATGCTCTGCTGCTTGGCGGTCGTGGTTCGACATGGAGGTACCGGAAGTAGGCCCAAGAGCACGACTTTGCAGTGGGTTGGATGCCTTTTCACGGAACGGTGGCAAGGATAGCGGCTCAAGGGTATGGGATTTGTCAATCCGATAATGCCTGGTGCTCATCGCGGTGGCTGGGCGCTTGATAGAGGATCCAATTTGTCCATTAGAGTCAGCTGAGACTTGTCGAGGAAGCTTCATGTGCAGTGCCGTAGATCCCATAGAATAGCCGATGGGGTCTGAGGACAGAGTGCGTTCTTGACGATAACCCATAGCGGTAGAAGGTCGTCGAATGCCAAGATTTTGGCGAGAGTGGGCAGTAGGCGCTACGGAACGTGCATCGTATTCCGCTATCAAGTCTGAAACCTTGACGGAAAAACGACGCTGGCCCTTCCCATCGACTGTATACGCCTGATGTAACGGAATGTCAAAAAGTCGATTTGTGCAGGAGGCTTCGATGTACGTACGTGTTGAGAAGCGCCATGCACTTTTGAGTCGACATTGGGAAGAACAGAAATGATTTCAGGATTGCTTGGAAGGCGTGACGCAGACAAGGAGGGTAGAGGCAGAGGATCGTTTACAGTCTTCAGTGCGCCATCCGAGTGAGATAGCGGCTCATCACGCTGCAGGGAATACGCTTGAAAGGCTGAAAGGTTCGGTAACCGATGGTGCTGTGATTGATCTTCCGTATTCAACTCCTGTACTGTGCTCTTCGTTGCATCATATACGTTCTGATCGAGAGTATGCGAAGCTGTACTTGGTTGTGCAGCAGCTGCCACGCCTTTCGAAAAACCAACAGATTGAGTAGGCTTCTCGACAGAGTATAACGCCACAGGCTCCGCTGTCTTATATTGCGATGTCTGCTTTGTCATGACGGGCACTCGAGATGAATGTGCATGCATGTAGGATGTAGATTCGGAACCTGAGCCCTTCAATGCGCCCACAGAGAGCGTTGTGCTCTGATCAAATCGAGTTGTCTGGTATGTGGTTTGATCCACTGCGGATTGGACAATTGTTGGACCGGCCCTCGAATGATCTTGCTGAGAGTGTTGGTGTCTCAAGGCTGGAGCGAGAGTGTGCGCCACAGTGGTGTAGGCCTTCGTAGCCACGAACGGATGGGATGCGCTCTGGATAGTAGTATGCGATGTCGAAGCCTGTTCATGGGATTGAGCGCTCGATACGCCGTGGTACTGAGACGAAGTCTTCCCGAGAGCGATAACCCCCAGAGAGCTCGCATTTGTAGAAGGCCCACGTTGTGCAGGCTCTTCTGAAATCGCTCCATGGGCCGGCTGCGATTGCAGATACGTCAGTGCATCAGTTGTAGCATGCGTCTGCCCCAATGGTGTTGGTGCTCGGGATGGGGGTCGAGATGCAGATGCTGCTGGACCCGGTGGTGCAGTGTATGATCTATTGTTCAGGTCCGTCGCCGCATGATCCATGAGTCTTTGCTGCGAGTAATGTGAAGTCTGGGTTGAAGTGGCCGGTGCGTCCGATGGATGAGGCTGGGGATTTCTCTGGGCAGCTAGAACGGAATGACTCGAGCTGCCATGTGCGGGGGATGTATAAGGCGCTGTGATAGCGGTTTCATGTGTACGAGTTCCCAAATCAAGGTTTGACACTTGTACAGGTAATGGGTGAGCAATGGCTGAAAGACCCTCAGTACGCGACGAGATGTTTATGTTTATGTCGCTTGCTGTGTTGGAAGGTATCGTGGATTGGGGTAAGTGGGGGCGGGAGTCACGGCGCGGCGTGATAGGTAGAAATTCCGACGGCGCCGTTTGGAATGGCGGCTTTGTGGCCCGGGGGGGATGATCACGAGAATAGTTCTCAACGGTGTGGGATCTCGAAGCCATTGCTTCCGCCTGTAAAGGGTAGATATTTAGTCGTGTTCATCAGAGGTAGTGGAGACGGCCGAACATTCTTCTGAGACATCCACACTTGATGTCCTGTCTGTTGAGACGCACTAGGATGTTTTGCTGCTACAGGGATCTAAGGTGTGATGTGAGTCAGTGGGTGCAATTGGCACGTCGTTGGGCAAGTCTTTCCTGCTCTGTCGAAAGGTCTTTTCGATTGACTTTCTTGAGTGTCTGAGCCGACGCGCGGGAGGCTGTGGTGTCCAAACTAGAAGCTGCAGTATTGCGAGAAGACGGTTTCCCTTTGAAAAACGGCCATCGCGAAGATAGACCTCGTGTAGACTTGATAATCGGTCAATATCTGCAAACACTGGTAGGGTGATTTGTTCACCTCCTTGAGCTTCGAATCGCCACTGGTATTTGCCGTGCGACTATAGGCATCCTTGGGCGCTTGGGAAACCGATGAGCTCTTGAGAGATGGAGCTGGTTCGCACTTGATATCGAGAGTGTTTTTGTTCTGGGAAACATAGCAAAATATCAGAGACCATGTCAAGTTCGACGACGACGTAGACTAGACTGACGGTTTCCTTATGGCTGGGTCCCTCCACGTCACTACCTGACAACCCTTGTGCTGTAAGATCAACTTGCGAAAATGACGGACCTCGGAGTGGAGGAAACGCGTAAGAGTTCACATCTGCAGTCCCGGCCTGGTTCTCGCTGGAGCTGTTTGCGAATTTTTGCGGAAGAAGTGATACTGAAGGGTTTGAGCGGGCGGAAGGTGCACGTCCATGGACAACTGGGTGTTGAATCTGCCACATGAATCAGAGACGTTGCAAGTGGAAGTGTGTAGAAACCATAGATACCTCTTCAGTACGATTACGTTTGTGTCCGAGGTTTCGTGGGGAGCTGTGCGAGGTGTTTTCCTCCAATTTAGGCCCCAAGACCTGTTGTTGTTGTCTCGAAGAGATCTGGGGCTGAATAGCGGGGGCCCTTGGTACACCTTCCCTCTCAGGCTCATCTTGCCTGTCTAGATAGTTATGCTCGTCGCGATGCCGGTCTCGATTATTGTCTAGGTGTTCCCCCCTGACGCGGTATGTCTTGTCCTGTTCTTTCTGGCGGTCCCTGTCCTTCTCTCGGTCTCGACTAATTTTCCTGTCCCGGTCCAAAGGTTGTTCTGAAAACGCTTTGTCCTGCCGCCGGTCTCCAAGTCGATCTCGCTCGCGATCTTTACCGCCTCTCTGCTGATCCATCGCTCTCTCCCCCGTTCTATCTCGGGATTCTGGATAGCCTTTCTCTCTGTCCCTTTCCTTGTCGTCTTCCTTCGGCCTCTCCCTTTCCTTCGGCCTCTCCCTTTCTCTCGGCCTCTCCCTTTCTCTCGGCCTCTCCCTTTCTCTCGGCCTCTCCCTTTCTCTCGGCCTCTCCCTTTCCTTCGAACTCTCCTTGACCTTCTTTGTCCCAGGTGTATGCTGCGCGGCTTCCTCTTTGTCGCCCTGCTGAGCTCGATCTCTGTCTCCCTCCCACTCGCCTTCCTTTCCTTGCTCCCGATCTCTATGCATCTCTCTCTCTGTCTCCCTATCCCTGCCTCGTTCCCTGTCTCTATCTCGCCTCCGGTCGCCTTCCTTTCCCTGCTCCTGATCTCTATGCATCTCTCTCTCTGTCTCCCTATCCCTGCCTCGTTCCCTGCCTCTGTCTCGCCCCCGGTCGCCGTCTCGTTCCCTGACCCTGACCCTGTCTCTCTCCCTGTCTCGGTCCTGATCTTTTTGCGCCGCCTCTCCTCGTTCCCTTCTCCACTCCCGATCCTCGTCTCTTCCCCTGTCTCTTTCCCGCTGCCGATGCTTGTCCCTCTCCCGTTCTTTTTCCCTATCCATGTTTCTGGTATCTCGTCCTCGCTCTCCTTCTTTAGGCACGTCTCGGCGTCGGGGGTCTTCTGCCTCCAGCGCCATCCAGAGGATATCCACGGGTCGGTCTCGCAATGCGTCCATGTCCCTTTCACCGCCTCGCCGGTTCCTCGCGCCCTCCTTGTGCAGTGCCTTCCTGGCTTTGTCGTCAGGCCTTTGACTGTGGTGGTATTTATCGTCCTGATCCGTAGTAGATGGCTGGTGCGGTGGAGGCATCCAAATCTCGGGCGCTTTTGAGGAAGACGCGCCGGGACCGCGGTTGCTCGTGGACAATACAACAGGCGCCTCGGGATGTTTGCTTGGGGGCTGTACACCAGTGGACGGAACGGGGAATAAACGCAAAGGAGGCTGGCTGGCTGCATGAGGGATCCTTTCGGTAGACGGATACGTCGCGTAGTTGTAGCCAGCAGACGGTCCTCCAGCATGTTCATAGTGAGCCTCCGATGGGCGAGGACCGCGGCTTCGTTGTTCGCCAGTTCTACGAGTGTTTGCCCTCGGGTCGGCATGGGCAGTAGCTGGTTCTTGGGGATGTCGGCTTCCGGAATGCCCAGCAGGAGGTACCCAAACGCTGTATGGTGCATTCGGGTCACTAGTTGAGGTGGGTTTGCGCGTGCCAGAATGGCTTTCGTGTATTCGTTGGAAGAAGCTCTTCATCCAATGGTCTGAGGACTTGCTGGAGTAGTGCCTACTCCACTGGAGGTCCCGCTTCTTTGTAGCAGACTCTTCGAGTGAAGGACTCGTAATAAAAGGGCAGGGAATCCTGTCGACATGAGGCGAAACCGCCCAGGGCTCCTGCAATCGTCGCCACTTTTGGAAAGGATGGACCTAAGCGACGCCTTGCGAGAGGTTTCCCGTTTCAGAAAACAAGTGCTCAAGCCGGTCCTCTTGCACACTGAGACAGATAAGTAACTCGGGATTCAAGGCAAACGATGAATGTACATAGGTTCAATATTCAGCATTCAACAAGTTATCAAGTTTACAAGAAAATAATTGCTAAGTGTCTGCCTAGGCACTCAACCGACAAATGTCAAAATACGAAAGTATTTGTATCTGAAGGCTGTTGAGGGGCTGGGGCGGATCCCAAGAACAACGGGGTTTGACCCAACTGCCTGGCCTCAAAACGAGACCAGACAGCATACCGATGTCCTTGAGTCAATCTTACACAATTTTGACTCATTACAAGACAGTAGGCCAGCTGAAAGGCTGGAGAAGGCTAGGGCCTTCCTGTCAAGACAATTTAAGGATCGTGTGGTGGATGAGGAAAGCGGCAAAGAACACGAAGGAGCAGCGCCATTGCGCTCGGCGGGCATGGAACCTACGGGATCGAAATGAGGCAGCTCTCGCGCTTGCCTGCAAGCCTTGCTTGTCAGTTGACTGAAGAAGAACAATGCAATTGGGCGCAAACTTCACCTGTTTATACGTTCCGGGAAACGCCGCGCCTTTTCGGAGTTGGCCGAGCGGCAGCTTTCGACCATGAGTCTGACTTTGTAAGGCACTGCGTATCACTTCGCCAGAACTCGTAACATTGGCCACTGCCTGTGCACGAAGCCCGGCACAAATCACGTTCCCTATCTTCTTTGATTTGCACAGGAACCTCCGGTTGACCACTTGCACCGGAGCTCTTGGTCTCGATGGTGCGTTACAGTAACAGACGCTAGCGTTTTCCACATCTCATTCACCCTTTTGGTTACTCAGAACGACACCATGGAAGTTTTAGATGAGAAACAGAACGGTGCACCACCAATGGAGATAGACGAGGTTGTATCTGTGCGAGATCGTGAGTTGTGCGCTCTGGCTGTTCCGCACCGTCTCTTTTCTAACCCCGAGTGTCGTCATCGCCCGCCAGACGAGGCCTTTGCGGCCAAGCAAATGCCAGACCTGGGACACGACGTGAAAGACTTTCAGGTCTTTACGTGGCGCTTATCGGGTTGGAAGAAGCTAGATAAGAAACTCACGAGTCCAGAGTTTGATTGCGGCGGTCACAAATGGTTAGATTCCAGTCAGTCCAATTCCACAATGCGGCGCTAACTTCTGCCTTGTCTTCATAGGCGGATCCTACTCTTTCCCTTCGGCAACTCGAATGCGCCCCCAAATGACACTGTTTCCGTGTACCTGGATTACGCCGAGCCCAAGAAGGCGCCCGAAGGATGGCATGCGTGTGCGCAGTTCGCTCTTGTCATCTCGAACATTAATGACCCTACCGTTTTCACCGTGAGCCGTAGGTGCAACTCCTCTTGATTTCTGCGCACAAATTTGACAATCACTGTGTTTAGACGCGCATCACCGGTTTATTGCTGAGGAATGTGATTGGGGTTTCACTCGATTCAGTGAACTGCGCAAGCTTTTCAACATCGAGGAAGGAAAATCTCGACCTACCATCGAGGACGAATCGGCCGATATCACTGTGTATGTTAGGGTTTTGGAAGATCCGACAGGCGTCTTGTGGCACAACTTTGTGAAGTGCGTTGGTTCGCCATCTCTTACATCTATTATCTCTAATCTTTATTATTCAGCTACGACTCCAAAAAGGAAACTGGTTCAGTCGGGCTCAAGAATCAAGGTGCAACGTGTTACATGAATTCCTTGCTTCAATCTCTGTTCTGTACACGATATTTCCGGAAGGTAAGTAGCCGCATTGAAATTCCTTTTCACTTGACACATATCAATTAACGCCAAAGGCTGTCTATCAAATCCCCACCGAAGACGACCATCCCACCGAGAGTGTTGCTCTTGCATTGCAGCGCGTCTTTTATCATCTGCAAACATCAGATCAACCTGTTGGTTAGTCTCACTACCGTACACGTTAAGTGGCAGTCATCATCTCTAATCAAACATATAGGCACCACTGAGTTGACCAAGTCATTTGGCTGGAAATCCCTGGACTCTTTCCTCCAACATGACGTTCAAGAATTCAACCGCGTTCTCCAAGACAAATTAGAATCAAAGATGAAGGCATGTTTGTTCAACATCTAACGGTTGTGCGATCTAACCTTGTGATATAGGGTACCAAAGCGGAGGGCGCAATTGCGAAACTCTTTGTCGGCAAAATGAAGAGCTACATCAAGTGTGTCAACGTTGATTACGAGTCCTCCAGAATCGAGGAGTTCAATGGTGCGCCTTGAGCATGTTTGCTTTCGGTCGCTCATTCCTCTATAGATATACAACTCAACGTCAAGGACATGAGAAACCTGTACGAGTCCTTCAAAGACTACGTCGCAGTCGAGATGCTTGATGGAGAGAATAAATACCAAGCCGAAGGGCTTGGACTTCAGGATGCCAAGAAGGGCATCATATTTGAGTCTTTCCCCCCTGTTCTTCACTTGCAGCTCAAGCGCTTCGAGTACGACATTCAACGCGATGCCATGGTGAAGATCAACGACCGACACGAGTTCCCGTTCGAGATTGACCTGGATGAATTCTTGGATGCTAGCGCCGATCGGTCGTCACCCTGGGTCTACAAGCTTCATGGTGTTCTGGTCCACTCTGGCGATCTGCACGGGGGTCACTATTTTGCCCTGATCAAACCGGATCGCGAGACGAGATGGCTCAAGTTTGATGACGATCGGGTAACCCCCGTGACCGACAAAGAAGTTTTGGAGGAGAACTACGGCGGCGAAGCTTTGAACGGAATGCCTCCTTCCCTGCAACGTAACCAAGTGCGAGCCATGAAACGCTTTACGAACGCGTACATGTTGGTGTATATTCGGGAGTCAGCGATCGATGAAGTTTTGGCTCCTTTCACCGAGGAAGATACACCGCCGCATCTGAGTGAGCACTTCCAGCTATATGCACTTCAGTGACAAGTAATAACCTTCCCTATAGAGCGCAGGCTTGATGAAGAGCGACTTCAGGTCGAGGCGAAGAAGAGGGAACGCGAGGAACAGCATCTATTCCTTACGGCGAAGGTGCGTCCACTAGTTCATACGTTGGCACCACATCGCTGACAATTGTTTTAGGTCATCACAGACGAGACTTTCGCTCGACACGAGGGATTCGATTTGGCGACGTTTGACGAGAAGAATTGGCCACCCTCCGATCTGCCCAGCTTCCGCGTCCTGAAACAAGAAACCTATACCACCTTCAAGAGCCGCGTGGCTCAGCACTTCAACTATCCTGAAAGCCAGATTCGTCTCTGGGTGCTGGTAAATCGCCAGAACAAGACCGTCCGCCCAGACACGCACATTCCAGAGAATGAGCCAACACTCAGTGTGTAACTAACTCAACCAGCTTTCCTCACTTTAACCTGTTCACTTTAGCCGTCGAGGTTATTAGAAATAACATGGCAGCACGACAGAACGATCTCCGGTTATATCTTGATGTGATACCGGATCCTGCTAAGGTGCGCACAATGATACAAATATATTCCACCCTGCGACGCTGAGTTTTGTAAAATAGCCTGACCCACCTCCGCAATCTATCATGATCTTCCTCAAACATTTCGATACCTCCAAGCAAACTCTACACGGTATTGGCAAGACATATATGCTAAGGACGAGCAAAGTTGGTGACCTCGCTGTGGTTATCAACGAGCGAATGCGATGGACGCCAGGGACACCCCTCAAACTCTATGAGGTAAAGCAATACTGACTTTCGATGTGGGTGAAAAATAAATTACTGTCCCCTCTCTTTAGGAAATTAAACCCGGAATGATTGAGCTCATGAAGCCCAAGCTCTCATTCTCTCAAAGCGAGATCCAGGACGGCGACGTTATCTGTTTCCAAGTCGATCTTCCTGAGAAGGAGTAAGCCCTCACGTAGTCGCTGCCGCGACTGTGCTCGTTAACATGGATATAGGATACATGACCTGGAGAGCCAGGGATTGTATTCCAACCCTGTGCAGTTCTACGACTTTTTGCAAAACCGCGTCATGATTCAATTCAGACCCAAGTACGAGGAGATTGACCACGATCATCCTGAATTCCCTCTCGTCCTGAGCAAGAAGCAGAATTACGACACAGTACGTGTATCGTTACCTTATTTCCACTTCGTGCTGACCAGTCTTTCCAGATGTCAGCGAAGGCCGGCGAATTCCTTCGTCACGACCCAATCAAGCTACGCTTCACGACGACACACTCAACGAATGGAGCAGCGAAGTCCATACTCAAGCGGTCGCTCAATCAAAGCATAGCAGAGATCATGGCGCCGACCTACATTAACCCCCAGACGACGGTCATTCTCTACGAGAAGCTGGACGTCAGTATCGTCGAGCTTGAAACAAAGCGCAGTTTGAAGGTCATTTGGACTGGGATTCACAACAAGGAAGAGGCGACGCATCAATTCCTCCTGCCGAAAACGAGCATGGTGCACGACCTCGCGGACAATCTCGCCAAACTGGTAACTTTGACGCCGAGTGGGACTGGGAAAATTCGCGTCTTCGAGATATCCAAGGATGGAAAGACACAGAAGGAGTTTACCGGTTCAGAGATGATTGGCAACATCCCTGACCCCGTCGAACTGTATGCAGAGGTTTGTCTTCTTCGAGGCCATTTTCTCCCTTGCTGGTATTGATGTATTGTGATGATAGGAAATTCCTCAAGAGGAGCTCGAAGCCGATGATTCCGACAAAGCCATCAGTGTCTTCCACTTCTACAACCAGCTTACCCGGACACATGGCATTCCATTCAAATTTGTCCTCAAACGCGTAGGTCTTGCTGCATTCTATTTAATGCTCCTCACCCCTCAAACTATATCATATAATAGGGGGAGAAATTCGTGGACACCAAGAAACGTCTTCAGGCCCGAATAGGCGTCTCGGACAAAGACCTTGCAAAATACCGCTTTGCCTTGATCCAAGTCTCCACATTCAAGCAGCCTTCGTACATCGAGGATGGTGAGCTTATGAGTCAATCACTGTTTTTTGGTGGCTAATGATGCGGCTACAGAGGATACCATCTATGAGCACCAGTTTGCTCCTGAAGACGCTCTTGGGTTGGACCACTTTGACAAGTCTGGAAAGACGAGAGCAGGAGGGGCAGAGAAAGCCATCGTCATCAAAGGTTAATAGTACAGGTCATGCGTAGTTCTAGTTCACGGAGTACATCTCACTTTATTTCGTTCTCTTTCATCATTGTACTTTTCAAATTTTCTTATCAATGCACACGAAATCCATCTTCAACCCTGACGATCACGAAATGGTAGCATGAACTTTATGGTGTACAGAAGGGCTAATGAATAAAGTCTACCTCCGCGTTGCTGGCTGTGGGTGTGCATGAATGGTAGGTTCTCAAAGCGTTATTGGAGGCATTGGAACTCACGGATTTTGGTGACACAGGACTGACCACAGCACCGTCATTGGCGCCTTTGGAAGGGGTGAGAGCATTCGTCCTGGGTTGTGACGTTGGCGGGCCAATGGTTGCAGTAATCTTTGCCTTCGCATCATATTTCACCTCTTGGAAAGAAAGTCAGCATGAATAATACAACATCACATATGCAAATTCACCCAGCTCTGCTTTGGCTTGCGGTATATTCTCGAAAACAGCCCGCAGCTTTTCGTTCGCAATCATCTCGTTGGCGGTTGGGAAAATCACCTGACCCCAGCCCTCAACAAAAGAGTTCGCCTCCGCGACCACCTCCATAATCTCGGCTTCCAATTCCTTCTCCGCGCTGATGAGGCTGTTCCAAAGGTCGTCGTCTATCGAACCCTTCTGCAGAAGATTTTGGAGAGCGGGCTTGTCTTCTCGTATGCGCATCACCCGCTGAACGTCGGCCATCGCACGCCGGACAAGCGCAGATTTGAGGAGAGACTCAGAAGCTGGTGGATCGGTTTTTTGAAGGAGAGTGACGTATGCATTGCGCTCTGGATGTGAAGGAAAGTAGGGTTCGTAAACTTGCGCTATTTGACGTGGCAAGTTGAGTGGTATACAGGCTCCATGAAATTACGGCACATACTGGATGTGTGTTTGCGGTAGAAGAAACTGAAGATAAAGAGCCCCCCGAAGACGATTACAATGTACGCGATTGGTACAAGGACGGAGGCCATTGTGAGAGATCCTGGAAGTTGAGGTGAAGTGCGATACGACGTGTTCCTGCTGGCGAATACGTATTATTTAGTGATTGCGTGTGCTTGGGCTGGACGGCGTTCACTAATATCATGGCTGTCCGGATCTTAAGTACGTACCGGTCCCCAGTGAATGTGTATTTAAATAATACATCCGGGTGGTAAGTTACCTAGTTCCCTCCTAGTTCCGCCATTTCCACAATGTTAGCCCGTGCTCGTCTCGCGCAAGGTGTACAATTCCGCTGCTCTAGCATCCTCTCCAGGCGACTTGCTTCTACCAAGGTACCATTTCCCCGCACTTGTCCCCACAACTCTTCTCGTCTGACGCCGTGCACCATGTAGTCCTTGAAAGAGACTCTTAAAGAGGTGATTCCCGCGAAGCAGGAGCAGCTCAAGAGGCTGGTATGTGTACATCGTGATTCATCATATGTGGTTATTGACTGTGCATTAGAAAACTGAACACGGCCAGGTCGTCGTCGGCGATGTCAAGGTGCGTTCCGCGAAACTGAAATAATCGCGCCCTCCTTACGCGTCATCAATCTTGTAGATTGAGAACATCATCGGTGGCATGCGCGGCTTGAAAGCCATGCTTTGGGATGCATCTGTGTTGGATCCCAACGAGGTCCGTACCGCGGTCCCAAGATACCCCACCCCGTATCTTGACATATGATTCCAAAGGGCATTCGATTTCACGGGCTGAGCATCCCGGACTGCCAAAAGGTCCTCCCCCCGGCCCCTGGTGGCAAGGAGATTATTGCAGAGAGCATGCTCTGGCTCCTCCTTACTGGCCAAGTTCCGTCTCCCGAACAGACTCGTCAGCTGTCTAGGGAACTCGCAGAGAAGGGGGAATTGCCCAAATTCTTGGAGGACCTCGTTGATTCGTGAGCCTAATCTTCGTGCGTTTTCGGATACTCATTTTTGTTCTATCTTCAGTCTTCCAAAGGACCTCCACCCCATGACCCAGCTCGGTATCGGTGTGGCTGCGTTGAACAAGGAAAGCTCCTTCCAGGTTGCCTACGAGAAGGGCATGAAGAAGAGCGAATACTGGACTCACACTTTCGACGACTGCATTCACCTCATCGCCCGGTTACCAGCACTCGCCGCCCGCATTTACCGCAATGCGTATAGGCCCAACAGCCCCATCCCTGCCATCAACAAGGATCTCGATCTCGTTGGTATGCGGTTGTGCTTGTCCCTCTATGCCTTTTAGTTGATCGCATGTCAGGAAACTATTCCCACCTGTTGGGATACGGAAATAACGAAAGTTTGACTGAGTATCTCAGACTATACATTGCCCTCCACGGCGACCACGAAGGTGGAAATGCTTCGGCACACACTGCTCGTATGTATCCAGTCTTTTTTTCTTTGATATTAGAAAGACCGTTAAACGTCCAACTGTCTCAGACCTTGTCGGCTCCACTCTCGCTGACCCTTACCTCTCCTACTCTGCTGCCCTTTTCGCTCTTGCTGGACCTCTTCACGGGTAAATGCGCCTTCACATCCCACCCCCAATTCTTCTTGACTCTTAGTTTTGTATTCAGTCTCGCCAACCAGGAGGTTCTGAGGTGGCAACTTGCCATGCAGAAGGAGATTGGCACCGACATCTCCAACGAAAATATCAAGGATTATCTCTGGAAGACACTTAAGAGCGGACAGGTCGTCCCCGGGTAAGGAATCATCTATTTCGCCTCGTGCACGTTGTTGTCCAACAGTGTCGCTAGATATGGCCATGGTGTGCTTCGCAACCCCGACCCTCGCTTCATTGCCCTCCAGGAGTTCTGCCAAACTCGCCCTGAGCTGAAAAATAGCCCCATCATTGAGCTCGTCAACAAGGTAGGTCTTGCCTCTTGTTTCGAGTGTCCAGTTGATAAATAACCTTGCCTTCCAGACTTCCGAAGTTGCTCCCGATGTTCTCAAGGAGCATGGCAAGGTACAGATCTTGCTTCCAAGCCTGTTCAAGCTCACTTAAAATGTGAATTAGACCAAAAACCCCTACCCTAATGTCGATGCCACCTCAGGTTGCGTGTTATACCACTACGGCTTCACAGAATTCAAGGTGACCATCATTGATAGATGCCATGATTCTCAATATTAATATGCGCCATCCAGTACTACACCGTCATCTTTGGTGTCTCCAGAGCGCTGGGTGCTCTCACTCAGCTTGTCTGGGCAAGAGCTCTCGGCTTGCCATTGGAACGCCCGAAATGTAAGCGCAGTGTCGACCCCTCGTCATGTTACATGGGCTAACGCCACACAACAGCCTACTCCATCGACGCGCTCCAGAAGCTTGCCAAGCAATAAAGGGGCGGACCCAAAAATCGATCACAGTGGTATATATCGGCTTTGAAGTACAGTACAGTACAGGACAAAGACAACATTGGTTTGTTTCATTCAAGACTATGACTACAGTTCAAAACCAGGCAGCGCAACCAAACCCCCAGAAGGTGTGCAACAATGTTTGAAAGACCATAAAACCCGAAGAGGCGAGTGAAAAAAGTTCCAGGGAGTGAGACGAAGGATGAGCATATTTCATGAGCTCCAATTGCGACCAATCAGAATCTCCGAACTGGATTCTGGGTTTGCTGTCCCTGTCCCTGCTGAAACTGCTGAGGTGGTTGCTGCACTTGTGGGGGAGGGCGTCCTTGGCCTTGGTATGCCACAGGACCAGGAGGCATGCCGTTCCTCATCTGGTGCAGTGGAGGGCGCTGACCAGGTCCATATCCCTGAGCTGGAGGTGCACCATAGCCAGGTTGGCCAGGCGGCGGGCCCTGACCAGGCGGGTACCCACGTAGGGCTTGCGGGGGCATGTATCCGTTTGGCGGCGGACGACCTCCAGGCGCGCTCTGGGACTGTTGTGGAGGTCGCTGATGAGGGGAAGGCTGTTGCTGAGGAGGCGGGCGCGCAGCAGGACCAGGTAAGTTCCCACCGGCTGGGCCAGGATCGCGAAGAGAGATGGGTGTTGGACGACCAGACGGCACGCCATTGGCGGGGGGAGGAGGTGGGGGGTTCTTCTCTGCTGCCTTTATAATTTCATCACTAGATCGAGTTGTCAGTTTTATAATATAAAAGAGAGGATGAGAAAAGATCTGAACTCACTCAAGCAGATTTAACGCAGCGCAGAGTACGACCCATTCGACGCAGTCCTCGTTTCCTTCTCCCAGAGTTTGCCAGACTGCCTTCTCCTCAAGGGTCTTGCCCGTGATGCTAATTCGGGTTCCACCGCCGTTGGGTCCAGCCGGATTCTTCTGGATTTTGCCAAACTCGATTCGCTTTGGAGGGATGTTATGGCCGGCGTATGCGAAGTAAAACATGCTCCAGAAGGCAGCATTGGGGTTCGGCTTAGATATTTGGAATAGGGGGAGGTCGGGAGAGTCTGGAGACGGCAAAGAGAGCTTGTAGATCGGAGAAATAACTCCAGTATTGGCGATGGACCATTTCAGGTTCCGGGAGGCTTCGCAGCGGACGACTCGCGAAGAGGCGGAGGAAGAGTGACCTGGGTCTGACGCAGATGCCTTGCCACCCTCTTTTCGAGGTGGGAAGAGCTTGGCGACACAGAGATCGCCCTGCGGGGAGGGCGTCAAAAGATAGTTTTCCGTATTCTGATGGGCGGCGCGTAAGCGGCGGACATGTTGGATTCAGACGGGAAACCGCGTACGTACGAAGTTCGTGTGGAGGTACGAGTAAAGAATGTTAGAAGGTTGGCCTGGCGTATGCTTCCATTTAAACCACATTGAACAGTTATTTTCAAGATCAAGACGAACCATGAGGAGTTACAATCAAGGTCGGCAGATGGTTGGGGATGGGCGGGTGGGTGGGAGAGGTATAAACTGCATAGATGGCTGTGAAAGAGTGAGCGTTGGGGCCGCAGAGAGGCGGGGGAAAAACACACCAGCCATGTTGAGAGAGGGATCAGGATGAGAGCAAACTCACAGACCCGGAGACCGCGACCGCAGTAACACTGGTCCCGTGACCACGTGATGCATGTTCCATGACAACCAGTCCGCTGCCAGTACTTAGCTCAGTTTCGACCGAAAGCAGAGAGCCATGTGCAAGTCCAGATGACCTGGTTTCCGGCCTGATGGACACTACAGAGCTGGAAAATCTATGATGGAGACTGCAAGCCTGTACTTAATCCAGATGTGGTGGTGTTGACGAGGTAACGTGTGTCACACCACTAGTCACAGTCACACGTTCGTCGTTCATCGATTCTGACAGCGACGGCAGTGGTCGGCGACAGCGACCAGCATTGTCGACGCCAACGCCCATCATCTTTTGTGCTTCATTGTGAAGACTCACCATGAAAAATCTCAAGAAGACTCTAGTCAGTCATTGCTGATCTGAGCTTTATATGTTACCTCCTACTGATGATTACATTCCCTGCCTTCCAGCTCAGTAGAAAGAGCTCGCAGGATTCGAATTCTTCCAAAAAGGAATCCAAGTCGAGTAGCAGCAGTTCGAACGCGGCGCCACCACATCCCCCGCCCAACTCAGCGAAACCTCTACCTACCCCTGGTGGCTCAGGCTCTAGCAACCATTTGAATCTCAGTAACCATATTGTGCCCTCCCAGGGCCCTTCCCAGATCCCTTCTTCATCCAACAGATCGTCTTCTCCAGTTACCACTGGAGTCACTGCACCCGATCGAAGATCCTCTGGTGATAGTGGGTCGCCAGCTCCTCCTATCGTTGTTGTCAGCTCCGAAGCGCCTGAAGCTCCCCCTCGCTTCAATGGCAACCCTGAGAGGCATTCACTTGTCGATCACTCAACCGCCACACCGCCACGGGCAACAACTCTGAATCGTCTCCGGGCTGGGCCCAAAGATACCATTCCAATGGTGGGCAAACCACCGCGCAAACAGCGAAGCAGCCGCTTTGTTGTCACCGAGAAAGTTGAGATAGAGCGCTTCCCCCCTTTTATGGGTATATTTCCTTCACAATCTGCTTTAACGTACGTTCTGAGGCAATTTCCCGTTGTTAGAGACCGCCCCAAACGAACGACCGCAACTCTTTCTCAAGAAACTCCATCAATGTCGCGTCCTTTTTGATTTCAACGACGCGAGTGCCGAACTCAAAGGCAAGCAAATCAAGGCACAGACACTGCACGAAATGTTGGAATATATTACGACCCAACGCGGTGTCATTACAGAGAATATATACCCTGAGGTCGTTAACATGGCAAGTGCTCAATACACGCCACATTCGCAACACTGATGAAAGAACATAGTTTGCCACCAACCTTTTTCGCTCCATACCACCTCCGGTGAATCCTACTGGCGACGCATTCGATCCGGAAGAAGATGAGCCCGTTCTCGAGCTCGGCTGGGCTCACCTTCAAATCGTATACGAATTCTTCCTGCGATTTGTCGAAAGCCCAGATTTCAACACGAACATAGCGAAGCGATACATCGGGCAGCCTTTTGTCCTCAGCCTCCTCGAGCTGTTCGATTCGGAAGACCCGCGGGAGCGCGACTTCCTGAAAACCACTCTACACCGTATCTATGGCAAATTCCTCAACCTTCGCGCATTTATCCGTCGGTCGATCAACAACGTCTTCTTCCGCTTCATTTACGAGACGGAGCGGCACAACGGAATTGCCGAGCTTCTTGAGATCTTAGGATCTATCATCAATGGCTTTGCGCTTCCTCTGAAGGACGAGCATAAGACATTCCTGACTCGCGTCCTCATTCCTCTACACAAAGTGAAGAGTCTTTCTCTGTACCACCCGCAGCTGGCGTACTGCGTGGTGCAATTTCTGGAAAAGGACCCGTCATTGGCCGAGGAGGTGATGTTGGGGCTCTTGAAGTACTGGCCCAAGGTCAACTCACCGAAGGAAGTCATGTTCTTGAACGAAGTGGAAGAAGTCCTTGACGTGACGGACCCAGTCGAGTTCCAGAAGATTCAGTTTGCTCTATTTCAGCAACTGGCCCGTTGCATCAACAGCCAACACTTCCAAGTCGCAGAGCGTGCGCTGCTCTACTGGAATAACGAGTATGTTGTCAACCTCATGAGCGACAACCTGTCCATCATCCTCCCCATCGTCTTTCCGGCGCTGTACACGAACTCAAAATCGCACTGGAATCGGTGAGTTTCAGTCTGCACTGTCGTGTGCACTCGGACGATATTTATAATACTTTGGATAGAACCATCCACGGCATGGTTTATAATGCTCTCAAGCTGTTCATGGAGATTAACCCTGACCTTTTCGACGAAGCTATGCAACAGTACAAGCAACGTAAAATTGAGTGTGTACTCCTCATTCAGACATTATGGCACATGAGTAACGGTGACTTCAGGGAGCAACAGCACGCTGTTGACCGATATGAAGCCTGGCAACGACTGAGGGAGCGAGCGCTCAAAAACGCGCCTGGAGGAAAGCTGCCCAGTGGATATATCGACATTCCGCATGCCCCTCCGCCTCCACCGCCAGCCATCGATGATACAGACATCCTGTCACTATCGATGGAGCTCAACGCGGCCTCGATCGACGATGTCCCAGGAGATTTGGACGAGCATGGAATCGAGCGAGTGCCGATGGCAGATCCTGGCCTCGATGTATGAATTGTCATCATTAGATGCAGCTCCGAAGCTAATATCGGTCATCCTACAGAGACATCTTCCTGAAATTGGAGATCACTCACCAACCGGCGGTTTACACTCTCGCCGAAAGAGTGTTCTTCCAGGTGTGTTCCGCTTTGAGTAATCCGATTAATATATCTAACCCCACCTCAGTGGATCCCTCTGTATTGCGCGACTTGCAAGCTCATAGAAGCCTGGACGATCCACAGTAATCGGGAAGGTCCTCTAGCTGCACATACATTCTTATTACTTCCGCCGTTATCATATCCAGTCGATTGCGCTTCTACATTCATGGTGACATATATTTCGAGCCCTTTGTTTTTTTTCCATTCAGGATCATTGGAGAAGGCCTCGCATCGATGAAATACGCGTGAAGGGTAAGTACAGTACAGTATTGAAGAGAGTAAAAATGATGTCGTCATATGGTCACGTGGTGTGCGGAATCTTCCAGAGAATTCGTCAGGGTTCTTCGAAGATTCTCGTCCGTTCCGATAGAGCAAATATAAAGATGAGTGGAAAGATTTCCAAACTTCACAATTTCCCTTCCCATTCCATTCCACAATGTCTTCATCCAAAGCCATCGGTATAGATCTTGGCACCACTTACTCGTACGTTCATTCCCCTCCAACTCTCTCTATGTGGGGCTCAGTTTTTATCTACAGATGTGTCGGTGTGTGGCAAAACGATCGTGTTGAGATCATCGCCAACGACCAGGGCAACCGAACGACGCCCTCCTATGTCTCGTTCTCTGAGAGCGAGCGTCTCATTGGTGATGCCGCCAAGAACCAAGTCGCCATGAACCCCCACAACACGTACACCTTTCCCGTCCTAACCTGCGATCTCTTTGCTGATTTTCGTATATCAAGTGTCTTTGATGCCAAGCGTCTCATCGGCCGCAAATTTGAGGACCCTGAGGTGCAGTCCGACATGAAGCACTTCCCCTTCGCCGTTTTCAGTCGGGAGGGCAAGCCCTACGTCCGAGTAGACTACCGCGGCGAAAAGAAGGAATTCGTAAGTTGCGAATTTATTCTGTCCTGTACACTGTTTCATATGTGACTCGCCCACAGTCCCCCGAGGAAATCTCTTCCATGATCCTCCTCAAAATGAAGGAGACTGCTGAGTCTTACCTCGGAACCTCTATCAACAACGCCGTCGTCACCGTCCCCGCCTACTTTAACGACTCCCAACGCCAGGCCACCAAGGATGCTGGTACTATCTCCGGATTGAACGTTCTTCGTATCATCAACGAGCCTACCGCTGCCGCCATCGCCTACGGTCTCGACAAGAAGGTTCTTGGGGAGCGCAACGTCCTCATCTTCGATCTTGGCGGAGGAACTTTCGATGTGTCTCTCTTGACCATCGAGGAGGGTATCTTCGAGGTCAAGGCCACCGCTGGAGACACTCACTTGGGTGGCGAGGACTTCGACAACCGCCTCGTTAACCACTTCGCCCAGGAGTTTAAGCGCAAGAACAAGAAGGGTATGTGGCGCAGTTTTAATCCTGTTCATCCGCTGACTGTTTGCCTTAGATCTCTCCGGAAACCCCCGTGCTCTTCGTCGTCTTCGCACCGCTTGCGAACGTGCGAAGCGTACCCTCTCCTCTGCTACCCAGACCTCCATCGAAATCGACTCTCTTTATGAGGGAATCGATTTCTACACCTCCCTCACTCGTGCCCGTTTCGAGGAGCTTTGCCAGGATCTCTTCCGTGGCACTCTTGAGCCCGTCGAGAAGGTCCTTCGCGACTCCAAGATTGACAAATCTAACGTCCACGAGATCGTCCTCGTCGGCGGATCTACCCGTATCCCCCGTATCGTTAAGCTCGTGTCTGACTTCTTCAACGGCAAGGAGCCCAACAAGAGCATCAACCCCGACGAGGCCGTCGCTTACGGTGCCGCCGTCCAGGCCGCCATTCTCTCCGGTGATACTTCCGAGAAGACGCAGGATCTCTTGCTCCTCGATGTCAGTCCTCTGTCCCTTGGGTGTGTATCCTTATCCTTTGTCTTGTACCCGCCGATCCTAACTTGATCTATAGTATCGAGACTGCTGGTGGTGTCATGACTGCCCTCATCAAGCGGAACACCACCGTTCCCACGAAGAAGTCTGAGATCTTTTCGACCTACTCCGACAACCAGCCCGGTGTGCTTATCCAGGTCTATGAGGGTGAGCGTGCCCGTACCAAGGACAACAACTTGCTCGGCAAGTTCGAGCTCTCTGGCATTCCTCCTGCGCCCCGCGGTGTTCCCCAGGTCGAAGTCACTTTCGACATTGACGCCAACGGTATTCTCAATGTCTCCGCTTCTGACAAGACCACCGGCAAGTCCAACCGCATCACCATCACTAACGATAAGGGCCGTCTCTCGAAGGAGGAGATTGAGCGCATGGTCGAGGAGGCAGAGAAATACAAGGGTATATCTTCAGCTTATTCTTCTTGATCTTTTCACTGAATCTCTGTCTTCTCTAGCTGAGGACGAGGCTGCTGCTTCCCGTATAACTGCCAAGAACGGCCTCGAGTCGTACTCGTACAACCTCCGTAACTCGATTACTGATGAGAAGCTCGCCGACAAGTTCGAAGCTGGTGATAAGGCCAAGCTCGAATCTGCCGTCAACGACACCATCTCCTGGCTGGATGCCTCCCAGGAAGCCTCGAAGGAGGAGTATGAGGAGAAGCAGAAAGAGCTCGAGGCCATTGCCAAGTATGTGTTTTTTCACTCTTCTCATTCAACATTTGCTCACATGTCTCTTCCTCAATAGCCCCATCATGCAAAAACTCTACGGCGCTGCTGGAGGTGCTCCCGGTGGTGCTCCTGGCGGCTTCCCTGGTGCCGGCGGTTTCCCTGGTGCCGGCGGTGCTCCCGGAGGATTCCCTGGTGCCGGAGCTGAGGATGGTCCCAGCGTTGAAGAGGTCGACTAATCTGTATGAATTCACCCGCCTGCCATCAATCTTTTGCCGCATGTTTTACGAGGACACATACACACACATGACAAAAATAATGACTGCATCATTGTAACCTAATAGCATAGAATTCGATTCATTTCTGTATCATCCAGTGTGATAAAAGACCCTTCACAACGCGCCACACTTGAAAGCTTGAGGGACTGAGCTCTGAGCCTGAACGGCGGTACCCCTTCTCGGTCTTGCAACTTAAAGTGGTTGAAAGCCTTTGAGATCATGGCGGCCTTGACGGCAGCTACATAGATACTACTCCATGATTCGTCTTCATGATTGAATATTCTCAATGCGTTACTTGGCTCCGATTACGCGGTAGCAAAGATGGACAAACAAGTTTGTTGATCGCATCCTTGAACAATCCTTGAAGCTTGAACGTCGATGCATTTCATGCGGCCACCTCTACTTCCTGGGCCATAATGTCCCAATTTCGGCCTACCCGCGCCTCACCCACTTCCAAGTCTGCTCGTCTCCTTGAGCGCACCGCCTACAAGGTGGTCGCTGACATCTCCCGTTCCTCAGCGGCATCTGTTCCCGAACTTTCGAACCTAACTCGCGATGAGATTAACCTCCTCGACGCAGTCATTGACCGCGCAGGCCCTTTGGCAACCACATTTTTGACCGTATTCAAGGCCTACAACGACGTCCTCAGCGAGCGGGGGCTTGACTCTCACGAGGTCCTGTACTATGGGAAGCTGCTCAAGCTAGGAACCATGAAGGGGAAGAACTGGGGTGACAAATGGAGCGCAGTCAAAGCACAGTATAACCAGGAGAGTAGCTTTGGTGGTTCGGTACTCAGTGATCGAGGGCGTGATCAGGCTCAGCCAGAGAACAATGTACCGAAGAGCGTACCCAGGCATAATGCACAACTCAGACCACCTCTCCCAGCTGATGATACTTTTACTTTGCACTCGCATGCCGATGAAAGCGACGCTTCCTCGTCAACTGCTGAGTTCGCTTTTGGTCAGCCAACTCCACGTCGTTTTCGAGATCGTACACCCCCGCCAGAACGTGCATCCAACATCATGCAACCCGCGCGTAATCCCTTGTTAACGTCACCTATACGTGCCCGCCCCCTTTCCCCATCTTCGCTGAAGCGTCGCTCGCGGATCGAACCTTCCGAGAGTGAAGACAACTCCGCCCCTTCCACAACTCCGCCATCCTACCGCGCCGCCACTCGCACCCCACGTCCACCTAGTAAGGTGCCTGCTAGCCGTCCATCACAACGTGCTGTGCTGGGAGAGCTGTCGCCGGTGCCTGTCATAACTCCTGCCACGGCGAGAAAAGCGGTTGCCCTTGCAAGGGAGCGAAGAGGTAGCGTGGTAAATGAAGAAGATGCTTGGAATAAGATACGGATGCAGAGGGATGAAGTAGAGGCGGACCAGTTTCGAAAGGACCGGCTGATGGAGCGATGTTGGGAGGTGTGGAAACAAGGGTTCCAATGGATAATTGTGCGTTTTCCCCGCCTGAATAAAGCATTTGGTTTTATTGAGCTTCTCTGTAGACTACCAGCGAACAAATCGGAGAAGCTAGGGACAATCTCATCCTGCGTGTCCACCTTCAGCGTTGGCGGGTCGCTGCTGCGTCTCATAAAAACCTCTACCAGCGCATCACTACCTTGTCCCACAATAGGTGCCTCAGGGAGGCCATTAATGTATGGAGAACTCGGCTGAGGGAAAAGGAGCAAGACAAATGGCGGCAGGGAATGCGCCAGAAGATGAAAACGATTCGGGAGAAGCGTGAGCGGACGTTGCGTAAGGATGCATGGGCGAAGTGGCGGCAGTCCTACCGCTCGCACCTTTCTGGACAACACTACACAGAAAACCTTGTTCACCGGTTCTACTATCTCTGGAAAACCCGACTGTCTGCCGTTGAGGAGCTCGAAGATACCGCCAACCACGCACTTCGAGCATGCCAGGAGAGGGTGGTTGATAAGTATTGGAGCCAATGGCGGAATGCTCGAGCATTGCGAAATTCGGAGCGAATTATGGCTGAACGAACGGGACTACGGTTGATGGGCGAGGCGATGTCTATCTGGCAGAAAAGAATGTGAGTAGTCTTCACGCAGTCTCTTCATTACGGATCTCAATAGCAAGGGTGCAGGCGCGCCCAGGAAACAGCTACCGAATTTCATAATTTTCTCGTGATGAAAACGATGATCAGGTCATGGAAAGCTGCCCAGGATCGGATACGAGTGCGCAGCCTCCCGACTTTCGTAGCGCAATAATCTTAACAATCTTCACAGATGATGGAAATCAGGGCCGACAAACATGTTGCTCGTCAGGACGGTGTACTTCTCCGAGCGGTTTCTCGAGTTTGGAAAGCTCGTGAACGAGGGAAACTGCTGGAACGCGTCAGAGCCTCGCGGCTGATTACGGATTCGTGGTCAATCTGGCAACAACGGATACGGCAAAACAAGGACAACAATGGTTGGCAGAGTTTCAACTTGTAACCGATGCTTCCTGACTTTCACATTGTAGATCTCGCCGTTGCCTTCTCCTTACGCTCGGAGTCAGATGCTGCGATATCTGCACTGCGCAAGTGGCGCGCATTTCGATCCTCCCTTCAGAATGCATATGCTTACGCTGTACAGATTGATTCCACCCAACTCCAATACAAGATGCTCCTGGCCTGGAGAATCGAGCTTCGCCAAAAGCTGAAGATGGTCAAGATGGGTCGAATGGCTCACCAGCACTTCACCACTCGCCGTGCTTGGAGAACTTGGCTCGAGGCTTGGAACACCAGGATGAGGGAGAAACGCGCGGAGCAGTTCCTACATCGACGTCTCAAGAAGACCTTGCATTGTATGTGCCTCTCGTGTGTCAAATACTTCTGAAGTGCCCATTGCAAACGTAGCATGGCTGCACCGGGCCCGGCTGCAAAAACAACGACGACTGGCGGAACAAACAATTGAGGATCGTGTCAATCAGGTACGAGGTGTTCACATCTTCAACCCGTGTTTCGCTCACTCTCATGACTTCCAGCGCATCTTGAAAGATGCATTGGCCATCTGGACAAACCGCGTTATCGAAATCAAATTAAGAGAACTGGAGGTTGCACAGGGCTGTGACATTGCAATTCAATCGTAAGCCACCACGATCAAGGAATACGAATATGCCGATCGATTGATAAATCAACCATCTAGTCGTGCTTTGAGCAAGTGGCAGTCCTCTTATACCCGTCATGCGGACGAGCTTAGCCTCCTGGAAAACTATCTCATGGTGAAACGAGAAGGTGAGTTTGGACAATCATTTTCCGCATGCACTGAACTGAGCATGGGAAATCAGAAAATATGCGCCGGTTGTTCAACCGCTGGCTTGCGCTTGCTCGTATCAGTCGACACAGGCGTGTCACGCTGCGGGAGAAAGAAGAGGAAATGAAGTTCTCTATGGTGGCGTTCGCCTGGGACAAATGGAGAGACCGATTCAGCGATGAAAAATTGCGGCCGATTGTAATCTTCATTTCTTGCTGTGCCCGAAAAAACAGGAAACTCACCGCTTGACAGGAACACGCCGTCATGATCCAAACTCAACGTAATGCATTATTCCGGGCTTTCGGTATCTGGCATTCAAGAACAAAAGTAAACACAAACTTCCTGTTTTGCGGTCGTCTTGGCTCACGGTTCCTTTTCAGTCTCTACCCGCCATACGATTCCATGCGATCAATGTCAAGATCAAGCATTTCAGCGTCTGGCGGCAAGCTATGCCGAGGGCTCTCCAGGCCAAGGAAGCCCGCGAACGGGACAAGAAAACTTTACTGTGTGAGATTATTCCGTTGTCAGACAAGAAAGCTCTCCTTGTTTACTCGCCCCAGCGAAATACCTGGACAAATGGGTACAGTCTCACCGAACGAAGATGGCCCTCAAAGCTGTGGCGCGAGCACGATACCTTCGACTTCCAACTGCTGCTCCACGACAGAGTCGTACAGTGCCCGCATCTTCTGCGGCGACCAGTCCTGGCATTTTCCCTCGGGCTCCCATATCACGACCGCCATACAAAAGAGACACCATCTCACCATCGTCGCGGTTTGACACACGACCAGGTGCAATCAGCCTCGTCCGGGCCAGGACGTCGGAGAACAGCCCCACCCCTAGATTCACTGGGCGTGACCCAAGTCCTACTAGGTCAAGGGCATCCTTCGCAGACCGTGCTCTCCCGAGGGACGTCAGCCCAAGTCGGCCAGGCCCCTCGAGCGAGGCGGGCGGGGGTGAAGGTACGAGGAGCAGACTTTGGCTTGAGCTCCGTGATGTTAAGAGACGACCGCGCCCGTCCTCGCTGCATTCGCGAGCTAGAGACGTTCCGTAAATACGACATAGACACTGCGCTTGCTTATCTATTGACTATTTATTGCTGTAACTGTACGGCATTTGCTGATTTTTGGAGCTATGACACGCGTTAGGAGTTGCGATAATACTGCCAGCCCACCCAATTCGCAATTACGAAATAGGCTGCTGTCGGTATAAAGAAAACAGCGAAGTACTTGTAATGCGTGTCGCTAGCAAGAAGGTCGAACAACTGGTGGTAGTTGTTACATGTGGTTTAGATGCAAAACAATGGCGTGCGACGTACAGGCATGCCGGTGAGTGGCAAGAATGCGCTGAACAGGATGGCGTAGCTCCCAACAACGAAAAACAAGCCTGAAGAAGCAAGAATCAAGTGCCCATAGTTGAGAGAGGACGTTGTTGACAACTAAGAAGCAGTTAGTGGTGCGCGATGGGACAGACACAGCTGGGAGAAGGACGTGCCATCGGCAATGGTAGTCTCATGCCCATCCTCTCTCACCGGTACCCTCCCAAATGAACGGATATCCTAAACCCGCGCAGGTTTAAGGAAGTTCCGCGTCTGGCTTTCGGAGACTACGTGAGGGTCAGCAACAGCAGAAGGACTTGTGCGCTTAGATAAGCATATGTGATGCAAGCCAGATGGATACCAGGATGATCGAGGATCGAAAAGTACATATTGAGGTCAACGCGCAAGGCGCCACAATGTTATGCTACGACTGTCAAACGATTGTGTTAACGGGCTGTAAGGATCATGTCTTTATTGCAATACTCCAGAATTTAATATTGAGGCTTGGAGGCTTGTGGTGAATTGGCAATTGCAACAACCAGTATTCTTCAGGTACACTCGGCGGCATCGACGTCGGCGCCTGTTATGTACCGGGTTTGCGAGCGCTACTCCTGATAGGAAACTTTCAGGTCTGATCTTCGTTCAAGCTCGGTGATCTAGACCTGACACCGCCCGGTTTTCCGTCACCTCTGATATCTCCTCATCGTTCCACTTCCCCTCCAGTCCGCGATCAGTGACGGGTACACGCTACCGTCCTCCCCCGTTCCCGACACCCCTCTCTGAATGCATACATTAACTGGCCTCAAACACTCATTCTCTTATCTGCCCCCATGTTCTTTAGATAGAATTCGCATCACGGGGTAGCTCTTGGGGGGAGTGTGGGCAGGTGGGCGCATGCTGTGATCAAAGTACTGGGGTTGTCGGAAGCACTTTTCGGTCCGCGATTCAACCACGATGATCGATTAGTACATATGTAAAGAGAGCAATGTGCGCTCCCTGTATCAATCTGGGGTAATGATGACCGTCTCCGTCTCCTATGTCTGAGATGGCAGATGTTCCACGCATTGCATGACACCATGATGGTGCTATGGTGGCGCTATAGTAGCCCTCCTTTTGTCCTTCTTTTCTTTGAGCCGACTCCAGGTCTGCTGCTGTCCCCATTTGGGTCGCCTGGGTAACCTGAAATCAACGCCGCTTGATGATCATTCGTCAGGTTCATCTTGCTCCCGAACCACCGCAATGAGCATTCAAGGCGAACATGAGCAGGCTGAGTCTGTGCTCTTTCCCAGAGGTCTTCGCAAATCTCGTCTGATATGCATCACTCAGTGCTACTCACGATGTCTCGAACGCAACGGAGGGATCTACTGCCAGATTAGAGCCTTCATCCGAGCACTCGCATCGCTCGGTCTCGCCAGTGCTACCTCTACCAGAGATACCACGGCCAAACCTTGACCTTGGCCTTGGCCTCGACCTATCCTCCATTATCGGCTCGTCTGAAACGAAAGCCGAGTAAGTCTTTCTTACTCTGCGTGCAGTAAATCGATGACGGTTCCGCAGTGTGGAAAAAGTGCAAAAACGGGCATCGAATGTGCTGAAGCTGTCGCAGGAGAACGAGAAACTGAAAGCGGAGCTCAAGGCGATGACTGATCGACTGGAGGCGGCAGAGCGCAGGCGCGAGGAGCTGGCTGGGAGACAACAGACAGTCATGGACGCGCCGTCGTCGTGAAAACGGAACATACACCTTTTGGTACCTTGGAGATCTTATCATGAGCCGATGATCGCGAAATGAAATGAAATGAAAATGCCGTATTCAAAATCGTTTCATCGGATATATAGTCCCTGCGATTTTATCACCCCAAAACCCCGCTCTTCCTACAACCACGATGTCCAGTCACAGAACCTCTGAGCGCCGCGGTTCAGATCGCAGCGGCGTCTCCTCTCGTCGCCCCTCCATCGACCCATCCAGGCTCATTCCGATGGACAAGTTCTGTCCCTTCAGCCTGTCGCCCAGAACGCGTTGCTGATCAGATGATTCAGAGCGATCCACGTCGGCGGGTCTGATGACTTCAACGTCGTCTTCATTGGCGCAGGGAACATCATGTTCGGTATGTCATAAAACCCCCGATCACTGTGGATCGACGGAACTGACATACGTCGCCAGGATCGGACGAGGGCCCCTGGAACCATTCCTTCCGCTTAGAACAGTCCGTTCAGCTCCTGTCTCCCGACTGATCACGCCCTCAACTATATTTACAGCAAACTCGGCCGACGTCTCAAAGTCGTCGCGCTAATCGATCCCGCCATCGAACGCGCCACTGCCGTCCTCCAGAAAAAATGCGATTCGTTCGTCGTTTCCGCGTACAAAGACACTCGTGTCTTCAAGACCTTGGATGACTTTGTCAAGAACATGTCGCCCAAGGATACGCCCCGCGCCGTTATTGTCGGAAGCCCTCCGATGTTCCGTGGAAGCCTCCAGCCTGGACGCGACATTGAGATACAAATTCTCAAGCATTTCCCTGGCGTCGCCATGTTTATCGAGAAACCTGTTGCGACTGGCCCGCGCTATGAGATTGATGAGGCATTCACGATCGCGAAGACTATCAACGACAGCAAGACGATCTGTTCTGTTGGGTGAGTCGATACAATCTCTCAGTTTATGAAGAGGTGACAAACTGATAAACTAAACTAGCTACATGCTCCGATACCTCAAGGCCGTGCAGCTGATGAAGCAAATTATCAAAGAAAATGACCTTACCGTCATGTCCACCATAGCCCGCTACGCCTGCGCATATGTAAAGATCAACAAACCTGATTGGTGGGACAAGTCCAGGAGGTGAGGGAATTAACCACACATATCTTCCGACGTTCGCTTACTGCCAGCATCTTAGTGCTGGCCCCGTTGTCGAACAGGGAACCCATTTCTGTGACCTGTCCCGATACTTCGGCGGTGAAGTCGATATTACTACTGTTCAAGCGCACTCGCTCGAATGGGACGAGAACGCCGGTCATCTCTCCAACCTGCCCATTGACGAAAGCGCCATCGCACCTGAGAACAGGATTCCCCGTGTTACGACTGCAACCTGGTGTGTATACCTGTCCTACTCCTTGAACAATTAATTATAATACCGATTTGGCTGCATCAGGAAATACGACAGCGGTGCTGTTGGAACCTTCACACACATCGTCGCCCTTCATGACACAAATTACAGCTGCGAGTTCGAAGTCTACGCAGACGGTTATCAGCTCAAGTACAAGCCTTATGGTTGTGACTAATTTCGCCCTGCTTACCACCTGTTACTGCATATATCTAGGTTGGTGAACCCATACGTTCAGCCCGTCCTGTACGTGCGCAAGCCCGGAGATGACAACGAGCAAGCCATCCGGTTCCCCGACGACGACCCATTCTTCTCTGAGGTTTCAAATCTGATCGATATCATTGAGGACATTGAAGAAGATCCCGAGGCGGCTCAGATCCTGAGCTCATACGATGGTTCGTAATCCCTCCAATTTGCATGCTATGCTAAGATTTTTAACACGACGCCACTCAGATGCGGTCAGGACGTACGAGCTGACCTGGGCCATTCGTGAGGCTAGTGAGCGTTCTCGTGCCGCGAAACTGCAGGCTAGCCGGGAGGCCGCTGAGGGCCAGAAAGCTGCTCAGGCCTGATCACCAAAATGATATTTATTCCTATAGATGGGTTTTGAAAGTGGAACTATAAAGACTGCCGGTAGCCAGTCGAACTATGACATACTGGCATGCTGCTTCCGTTCTCTCGCGAGCGCTGTTTGCCTGTTCGCATGTCACCAGCTTGTCATCTCCAAGCGAAAAGTGGGCATGTTCTTCATCCCGGGCTCGCAGCGGAATCAGGGAAGATACAGAACGTTGACGTCTTCAATGCCATCTCACATCAAAAAACGGATTTCTTGAGCTTGTGAAGGCTCAAGGAAGTAAGTTCTGCTTCGCTTTGGGAGACACATCTCACGCGACTGTAAGGACAACCCCAGAATTCAGTGGACGTGGCGAAATACTGGTCACTTTACACTCTAATAAGTTACTAACTTACATAAGTAAACCTTCCGCCGCTCGTCGGAAGGTTCTTGGACTCAGATATAGAATTGATTGTACGAAATACACCATCAGTCCACGATTAGCTTTAAGTGCATGTTGCCTGTTCAATGAAACGAAAACCTGCCCTTTCCCTGCCCGAATCCTTCAGATCAATCTAGGTTTTCCTGTATTCAACAGTTCTCTAAGATTTTCTGACAGAGTGGGCATGTTGGTCGTCGGGAGGGACGGGCCTCCCACAGACGCAGTACCACGAGGACGAAGACCGCTTGTGGACGGTGTGGGCAGCTCTTCAGCCTTGCGGCGGTCTATATCTGCAACGAGTTGGGCGAATGACAAGAAAAGCACTTCGGCTTGGGCGAGGGTAGTGTCCAGCTCGATCGTCATACTGAGTTCATTGCAGTACTACAAGGTTTCATTCAACATTGTGTAGCATGCGGAAAGGTGACTGTCATACCTTCAATATCTCATCAAACTCGACGAGGTAACGAAGAATCATGTCGCGATGAGACTCAAGCACTGCCAAAGCGACAAAGAGCACGAAGTCGTTGCTGTAGTAATCCGTCCACAAGACCTCCCAGAGGCGGAGGACCTCGTTGAACGGAAACTCTCTCTTGAACGCAATGAGAACCCAGCTACAGGAAGTTTACATCAAATACATTCAATCGACGGGCATCGAACCTACCGAAAGCAGAAGAATAAATTGAGACCGTCCGTTTTCTCTGGAGAAATTTGTCACATCACAGCTCAAGTTTGGGGCACATGCATACCTAGATGTTTGTAGAGTTCTGGATCCATGACCGCAATGAGCTGTTGCAGCGTCAACAGTTGTTTCTTCATGCCACTCTGGTCCCGTAGGAAATTTTGTTTCTACGCATTGACGGGTTAACCTTTAAATTGAAGGACAACGACGCAATGAATAGAAACGAACCATCCGATGCATGACTTCAACAAAACACCAAAATGTCAACTCCTCATTGCCGTCCATTACAACGTAGATAGGGGCGCATAGATCCGACATTCCCTGGACATAACCTATATAGGGGGGAAGCGATGGGAATAAGTTAAAACAAGTAGGCGCAAGGACATACCTAAATCTTTCTCGTAGAAGTTGTATGTCAATAAAATGCCTGCATGCCGATCTATGTGCTCATTCGTCGGGGACTGTGCACCAATATCGCTCATGTTTGGAGATATGATGGAATAGCGTCGATGGGCCGTTTTCTCGTCGAGGTACCCGTCTTTCGGCGTAGATGGTGTTGATGCGGGCGTTGTGAATAGCGGCTGGGTCCGATCAGTGCGACGGCAGTCTACGTCTATCCGGTGACGCTCCTGTGCGCATCATTAGGAGGTTTTCGACGAATGACGTGGGCTAATCCATACCTCAACGACATCCGGTCGGTCAAACACCTCAGGCACGCCACACCACTGATTCTTGAATTCGTAATACATTTTCCTGTTTAAACTGGTCAGTCCACGTGTATGCAGAAAGAAACAACTTCGTGCCTTTTCTCCTCCCATTTACGTTTCCGCTCACTGCTCGTGGCATCCCACTCGTACACCCCTAGGATGAACGGCCAAACGGTCTGCCTGAGCTTATCCTCAGCACTGACACCTCTTCTGAAAACCTCCCGCTTTATTTCCTCCATCCTCACCGTCGGTCGTCCGTCCGTCCCAAACCACGAGGCCCACAGCTTCTGGTCAACGGGGTAGGCAGGATCCCGGGAGGCTTTGGGGGTAGGCAAGTTTGACGTCGAATGCAGAAGCTCAAAAATCCCAAGTGACGAGGGCTCTTCCTCCAGCGAAGACGTGGACGCCGAGGGAAGTGCCTGTGCTTCTCGCCGTCGAGCGCGCTCTCCTTCTTCAGCAACGATTCTCGCCCACCGCGCCAGATACACGCGCGCACTCTCAAATTCACCCACCCCACCTTTCTCCACCCAACTTCCCCAAGTCGACTCACCGTTCGCGTTAACAAGACTTCTCACGGGATCCGGGAGGTGTGGCACGATCGGCTTCGCAAGCGGGTGTGATAAGATGTTTTGGGCTGCGTGCCGCGTTGCTCGAGTGATATTCGAGAACGACTGAAGGAGTGCCATGCGAGCTTGGGACGATGACTGCGCGTTTGAGGTGGGGGACGCCAGCGACCGGTGGAGGACAGATGAGCGATGAGAGTACGGATTTGGCGTTAGAGGTGGGGACGTAGAGATGGGGCGGGGGCGTCGGTGAGCAGGTACAGGCGAGTGTGAATTGGCGAAAGGTGACCGGGCAAGGATGTCGTCTACCGCATCATCGGCGAATAGTTGCGTCGAATGCGCGTCGATGTCTGCTCGGGAAGGGTCGATCAGGAATAGGGAAGACTGTAAGGTCGAGCGCATGATGTGTGAATACGATCGGAGGCGTGAAAGAAGATCTTCGCCGCCCCAGGAGTTGCCTGACTTGGCTACATGAGTTGCAGGTGGAGGGTACGTCGACGTATTGTTCACGAGGGGCCGCGGCGGCGTCGGGAGGGTGAACGACCGCGACTCGTCGTCGTGGAAGTGAAGCGTAGGGAGGGTATCGCCATTGATCAAGTTGATTCCAATGGATCCATCTGTGCAGAAAGTTTCAGCTGGCTGCTACAATGGGTTCAATATGACGTACACCATGAGGCGAGCGTTGGCGGGTGCACAAGGAGGGAGTATATGGAAGTCAAGGGAACAGAGAACGCATATGATTCAGGCCTTTGAGCAGGAAGGTCAATCAGAACAACATCTGGAAAGATGTAAGTAAAGAGGACGGGGTGGGAGTGGTAATACGGCACCATCGTCCTCCTCGTCCCAAACGACCTTCTCCTCAATCTTAACAAACTTATCCCATTCAGTAGTTCCCTTCTCATTCAGCAACGTTTCCGGGATCCAAGCCAGCAAATAGATTGGGTTCGTGGCTTCCTTGAATAACAGATCGGCGTCAGTTGTATGAGGAGACAAGAAAGGCGACAAGGAGAGCTGACTCGTTTGACGAGAGCAACGAAACCTGGTATGTTGTCTCTAGCATATGCTGTTGGGTTGACGTAGACCTTGGATTTGCTGTATACCAATCGATATCTGTCGTCATCACGGCTGCGGCTGCTTGAAGGTCCTGGTTGAACGTCTGTTCGCCTTATCTCAACCATAGAATCCGACTGGAAGAGCGGGTCAGTAGAAACACCAGTCAAGAATACTGAACAGACCGAGAGAGTAGAGATAGAGCAATCGAGGGAAGAAGGTGACCTGGAGTACTCGTCGGCGTCCATTTGAATTTCTGGCCACAGCCGCCTGCGCAGCGCGTCATTTTCGGAAACCACGTGTGCCAAGACGGTATGTGTGCTGACTGCCGCCTGCGGTCCACTCGCGGAACGACTCCCTTAACAGGCTGGCAATCAAGTAAGATTCACGCCACTTCTGAGAACCCATTATATAGCGGCGGCTTTTTTTTTAAAAAAAAAGGTTTTGTTCAAAGTCCTCTGCCTCATAGCATACAGGGAGCATACAGGGAGCATACAGGCAGCATACAGGTAGCATAACCCTTTTGGATGCACACTACATTGTTGTACGTGGTACCTCTATTGCTTCAAAATTTCTGGCTCGAAGCCCTTGGGAAACACCTGTCGTACGTTGACATTAATTCTCGTCGAACGCATGTACGCCTCATAAGGCTCCCAATCGGGGTCGCGCGATTGCAGACGCGGGGGCAGCGTTCCTTCCAATATTCGAGGCACGCCTGCAAAAAAGACACCATTAAAACGTCAAATACCATGCATATCCATTCATACCATGGTATGCGCGTCGGCAGTTGGGGCCCGACATGATCACAACATCTCCAGAGCGTAGAAGAATGGGAACCGGCTCCGAGTCTCGCGTATTACCGCCAATGAGAAACACAGCCGCGTTTCCTAAGCTGACGGAAAATGAGAAAAGAAGCTCTCATGTGAAATGAACAATTCTTACGAAATTGAAACAAGTGGTGATGTGGCGCAGACTTCGGATCGATCGACGTGTGCCATAAGTGTGTCCTGTATCTGCAGTTTAAATGAAATCTTAATTTATCTAGCACAGATCACCCTGACCTTGGTCTGATAAAAGTTAACAATGCCTGCGTCGGGCTCTGTGAGGAAACAAGTGGGTGTGTGGACCCAAGTGTCAAAAGTATTGGAGTACCGTAGGTGTCGTTCCAAGACTTCCAGCCTGGCTGGTCTTCACCCCAATCATCAGCAGCGTCAGCATAGACCAGATCCCAATTCACCGCGGCCACCGCGTTTCGGCAAAGGTCTCGTAGGCGCGAGTCAATTGACCCTTTGCCTTTGGTGAAGTCGTATTGCTTGGTTCCCCAATGGTAGTACCACCCAATGTTTGCCCAGCGAAGCTTGGATACGAGTTCAGAGCACAGTGTAGGCTTGACGGTAGTTGATGGGGGTTGTGGAGGTTTGGGTATGACAGAGATCGTTGAGAAATTATCAGGTGTGGCAGGCGTGTTGTTGACGAGTTGCCTCGGGCCCGACTCTTCGACGGCTGGAGATGCCTCCGTGGCCCTAGGGCTGACAATTTCATCCTCACTTGGGTCACCTCGGGAGCTTAGCCATGTATTCCAGATGCCCTTTTCGGGCAGGAGGTAGTGGATGTCGAGATTGGTCTCATTCGGATGGCGGGCGTGATCGCGAAGGGACCACTGCACAAGTTCTCTTTGCTTCTCATACGAAACAAAGGAGGGCAGGATCACCAAACCTAATTGGTATATTTATGAATACAGGCAGGCGCGATTGGCATGGCGGAGATGACGGCACCAGGTATTCGAGGCACAGTGTAGACTTTTGCCGACCGATCTGCCCCAGGAATATGCGTGTATTCTACAGCAGCATCGGAACCTCTCCAGATACCCTGCCGGAGCTCGTCCTCGCGTGCGGGATCGATGGTAGCAAGATCGAGCACGTCAGAGAGATCGGGAGGGGGGAAACGGGCCTTGTACTTTTTCTCGGCGGCCCTAAAGGGGGACCAGTCGAGCTCGAGGCCGGGGTTCCTGTGCTTGGTGGCCTTGAGATAGAGGCGGTGGGCCTTTTTGTAGGCGGGGCTGCTGGGATCATGGAGGGCGGAGGCGGAGGCCATACTAAGTGAGTATGACGCGGGAACAAACAGGCCGGCGCCGAACACACACGCAAACTTTCCGACAATCCATTGCTCTCTCAGCTACTTGCCTTATGTCTGTATGGGTTCCCCGTACCTCCTCGTCCGTCCTTGCCCGTTCCTATAGTCGCCGCCCAAACTATTTATTGGCCTCACTTGTCCGACCCGCCGCCGTCGCTCCCCGTTCCATCCTCCACTGCCCCACTCACCGTCTACAAAGCACCAACTCCCCCTCTCATAAAAATACCACACCATCTAATTCCACCTCCCCCGGTGGCTCCACGCCCTCTGAGACCAAGGCCCCACCGCCTGTCGTCAAAAATGCTCAGCCACCCCTCATGACGAGGGTCTGGAAGAAGGTCAAACATGAAGCAGAGCACTACTGGCACGGATCCAAGCTATTGGTCTCCGAGGTCCGCATCTCTTCGCGCCTTCAATGGAAGATCTTGCAGGGAGAGACGTTGACGCGTCGCGAACGCAGACAGGTTCGTCTTCTTGACATCGTTCTCAAGAACTTCTGCTGATGATTTCTTGTTCCCAGTTGAAACGAACGACGCAAGATCTCTTGCGTCTGGTTCCTTTCTCTGTGTTCTTGATTGTTCCATTCATGGAGCTTCTTCTCCCCGTCGCCCTCAAGCTTTTCCCCAACATGTTGCCATCCACTTTCGAGGACAAGTATGCTGCGGTATGTTTCCCGAAAAATCTGTGCAACTTCATCCACTGACACGTTCTCTACAGGAGGAGAAAGAGCGAAAGCTCCTTCGTGTTCGGTTGGATATGGCTAAATTTTTACAAGAGACGCTGCGGGAATCTGGTCTGAAGGCAAATGCACACATCGTTGGAAGCGACGCTTTCAAAGAATTCTTCCGCAAGGTGTGATCTATGCACTCGGATAACAGTAGCGTATCTGGCTCAACCGGGTATGTAGGTCCGCTCTACAGGAGAGTCTCCGTCAGCAACGGACATTATCAACGTGGCTAAACTCTTCGACGACGACTTGACCCTCGACAATCTCTCCCGTCCCCAACTCGTCTCGATGTCCAGGTACATGGGCCTCAATGCCTTCGGCACGGACAACTTCCTCCGCGGCACGATCCGGTCCCGTCTCCTGCACCTGCGCCGCGACGACCAGCTCATCAACAACGAAGGCATTGACGAACTCTCCACTTCGGAACTCCAGGCTGCATGTCAGTCTCGCGGAATCCGCACTACGGGTGTTTCTCCGGCTCGTCTCAGGGAGGAGTTGCAGACTTGGGTGGACTTACACTTACACAACCGCGTTTCTGGCGTCCTCCTGGTTCTCGGGAGGGCCTTCCACTTCGATCGGAAATTTGGTGATGGCGAGGATGGAAAAACTGCCGTAATCTCCAGTCTGGAAGGCGTCTTGAGCGGCCTGCCTGATAACCTGGTCAGCTTATTTGCCCAATATTCAATGTTCAACTTGCTGACTTTGTGCACCCAGCTCAATGAAGCGGAGTTGGAGGTCGATTCAGAAACGGCTACGTACAAGCAGAAACTCGAGGTGTTGCGTGAGCAGCAAGAGCTCATCGAGGACGAAGAGGAGCAGGAACAAAAGGAAGAGGATGCTCGTCGTGCGAAGCGGGAAGCCGAAGAGCTCGAGGCCCGTACTGCTCAATCTCTTCTGCCTGACTCTGAGGTGAGTCTCATGCAATGAATTGTTGATGTGTTATATATCTGATCATCCCGTCCTTCAGCTCATGCCGGAAAAACAAATCGAGGACGAAAATGCACGCATGACCACGGAACAGGTCAAGGAGCTGGGCGAGGCTCTTTCCATCTTATCAGCCAAATCTAGTGTTTTGAAGGAGCGCAGCGAGCTTCGCAGTCTTATGGAAGAGAACTTGCTGGCCGAGGAGGTGCGTTCCTTGCTCTTCGTATATTATAGCGGGCATTGAATCGCGTCCTTATTTTCAGGATCCAAAATCTCCTTCGGGCGCACTGACGAAGCGCATCCGCACTATGCTCACCAAGATCGACGGACAGCTCGAGGAATACGACAGCCGTGTGGGCAGCTCGCTGCAAATGATCTCTGCGGACGCGCAGGGCCGCATCTCTGTGCAAGATCTGGAGAAGGCGTTGGCTGTCATGAAGCACAAGCCCGATGATGATGTCGGCCGGGCTGTCATCCAGAAACTTGATGTTGACAAGGACGGATTCGTCGAGCTTGAGCATGTGCTCGGTCTCGCGAAGGAAGAGGGTTTAGGTTCTTTATTTTCCACCTATTTCCTTTTACTAGATGCTCACCGATGTCCCCGCTAGGTATTGTTATCGACGATGAGGCACAGTCCATCATCGGCCAAGGAATCGAGATTAAAAACTCCAAGCCGCGGAAGGAGGATATCGTAGAAGACTGAAAGGCTCGACGCCACGCTACTCTAGAGAAGTCGAGTCGTTATTATCGCTATTTGACAGATGCATTCATAGCATAGAGGGTATTATATGATACATCCGACATCACACTGATATATGCAGAACGATCAAAACATGTAAGTAATACAAGTCGTAAGAAATATCCCCCATAGCGCCCTGCCGTGTGTAGGTATGGAATGTATGCATTGCAAGTGAAAGGGAAAGCAGTCAAATTCATTTTTCATCCGTTCCCATTCTTTTTCTGTCACCGTACGCGGGTCCGGCGCTTTTCAACTTTTTGCGCGTGATTCTTCGCACGGGTCTTCGTCGTCGTCGCTGTCGGATCGCTCGGCCCACGACCGGCCCGCCTGGAGTACCAGAACCCCCGTCAACGCAACACTACATATGAGGTTGTTGGACGCGAGTTCGAGAGTCGCTCCTCGTAGCGAGCGGGGGAAGGGGTCCTTGAGTTGATGGGCCGGGAGAGAATTGAAACTCTCGAATACACCTATTAACAGGAATCAGAAAATCAGAACAACAGTGAGGTACGCGGCAGTGAAAGAAACAAACTCGGGAGCACGGAGTAGAGGTACATGGCGATACTGGTGCCAAAGAGGACTATCGTGGTTTCTTTGAGCAAGATTTACTGATGATGCAACGACGGTAACTCACAGACGCTGCCTCCATCGAACATGACGTTCGAAGCCTCAAGGTCACGAAGGCTCCAGAGGATGGTGATACCGCCAGTAGCAACTATGGCCGCAAGGAAGTACCATGCTTCAGTGGGGCCTTTGGCAAGTATGGAGTAGTAAGTTGCCGCCGTCCATAGGTGCTCGTCTGTGACAGGTGATTTCCATAGAGTCAAAGAGTCCGCAATCCAGTGGGTAAACAGGGAACCTGCAGCGCGTTAGGCACGAGTAGAAAAGGAACCGAAAGGCACAAACCGAGCAGGAAACTGGTTGTGCAGACCACAACTCCAGCACGGACGCCCATTTACTTTGATGAGGGAGGGATGAATGAACGACTTTTTCGGGAAGTTGTGTCACAAGGTCACAGATAGTTTTAAACATTTGACGACATGCAGCGATGTCTGCAGACCCTTGCCTGTGCCCGTAGATCCTATTCTACTGCTGTCCCATGGTTCGTGGACCAGGCTCCCGTTCCACAGAGCTATGCGGAGCGTATCCCGCCTCCCCATCTTCCCCAACGCGCTGCTAAGACCCTCCCGCTCCCAGAAAATACGCCGTCGACACTGAGGGAGCTCCATGCACAACTGGCGCGGTCGCCCCACCTAGAAGCCTCAACGCTGGTAGTTTCAGAGTCCATGGCACCTCCGCCTGGGCCCGCATTGCCTCGCCGTAACCCCCAGGGTCGACGGAAACGTGGAGGAACGTATGCCGGCGAATCTTCGTTTGAAGTTCCAGGTGGCCTCTGGAATTGGGTGGTCATGGCACAGGTGAGGAGCACTGGGAAATTGAAGGATGCAAATAGCCAACAGTCATTGTCAGGTGAAAGAGGGCACCGAAAACAAGGGCGCCATCGAGTCCGTCGTGCGGACGGTCAGGAAGACAGTGAGAAACCAATAACGATACTGTACATGGCAAATTATTGACTGTTATTCGTAGCTCTTGACCATCGAACCGCCATTACCCTTGCCGCCCAACTCGAAACGAAGGATGTACAACGGGTGGGCAATGATAGATGCTGGAGACTTTGCGATCCATATACTGAGCAAGGAGGCGCGAGAAAAGTACTTTGATGGGTGGACTAAATGGTAGATTTAGTCACACGTGACTAGCTTGATCCCAAACCACCATGTCGAGCAGAGCAGGTGGGCTTTACGGTGGAATCCAGTTCTCCTCGGGCTCTACCTTCTCCTCTTCTGCCACTCCCATTCCCCAGCAAGATGCCTCCGTTGAACCTAAGCCGGTGCAGGCACCCAACAAGCCTGCTGTTGAGGCAACGACAGCCCAGAAGCCTGTGGACGCAACAGCAGCCTCAGGAAAGGCCACAGCCGGTATCTCTTCAATTGCGCTCTGTGCAATCTAAAACTCGTTTATTGAAATAACGATTTCCTATCTTCGCTTCGAAGGGTGGTCCGCATCCTTGGCCTTCGCACCCGTCCGCCGAAATCAAGCACAAAAATCCAAGCCTGGCCCTGCGCGGCTTCCTGTGGGTGCAGCAGTAACCTCAAGTGGACTTCCTGCCGCCAGCTTCTCCTCTACTGCAGTTATTTTTGCACCACCGTCCCTCGTCGAACCCAAAGTTGCGGCACCACAAGAGACCCCACAACCCCAGCAAGGATGGGGCAAGAAAGTCAAACCACCGTCAATGGTGTTGGACGAGGATGTCAATGGCTTCAAGGCCTCACACAACAAGAAGAAAGGTGGAAAAGGACGGGGCAAAAAGGCAAGTTGCCAATCTATCATCCCACCGCATTTCCATTTTGATTTAATGTCCCGTTACAACAGAACAAGAACACCCCTCTTGTGGCAACTTGGGACCCCGCTGAACCATACGATCCTCTCAGGCCCAATGACTACAATGATTTCAAGGTGTGGAAGCAGAAGGATCGCATCGACCGACGAGAGCGCCTGGCCGAACAGCGGCGTATGGATGACCGCAAGCGTTCTAGGCGTAGCCACAGTTACTCAGACAGTGAAGGTACTGGCTCTGAGGATGAACGGCCCCGGAAAACTGGTGCGTGGGTCCAATATATCACCCTTCGCTTCGCTTACATTGCGCAAAGGCCGTTTTGACGACTCTTTCGACCACTGGTCAAGAGCCGATGATGAGCGACGTGAAGCGGCCCCTGCTCCGCCGTTCCATCCTCCCGGGCCATCAACGGCTTCGCTCACCGGAGACGAGGCTTATCAACGGCGCCTGGCAATTTCGGCCCCTTACACAGAACCACCTCCAGCCCATCCTGCCGCACATGGCGAAGACGGCATCCCCGGGCCATCCATGGACGCCCCCCGTTCCGCTGCAGCTGCAGTGCAATCAGGCGACGAAGCCTACCTCCGACGTCTCGCTATGTCAACGATGAAACGAGCACCTATCTCGCGGCCTGTTTCACCCCCTTCACCACCTCCGTTGGCCTACAATCCCTTCGCTCCGCCATCTGTGCCTCCACCGCCGCCTCCCGGGGGTCCAGGTTCTATGCCCTCCGAAATAGAAGCCAAGGTCAAGGCAGCAGCGGCTATCGCCGCGAAGCTGAGTGCCTTGGGCGGCGGCGGCGATGCACCGCCCCCTGTCGAAGAAGCAAAGTGAGTCTGTTGTGTTCTGTTCCTGTTGATTGATAAATCCTCATTTTGAAAATGTAGACCCGACCCGCACGGATTTGCTGCGCGTCTGATGGCGAAATGGGGCCATAAGGAAGGCCAGGGTCTCGGCGCTGATGGATCAGGCATCGTCAACGCATTGACAGTCGAGCAAGTATCGCAGGGGAAGGGCGGAAAGAATAAGCCTGGGAAACCCTCTGCTTCGGGCAGCGGGAAGGGCGTCGGCGTGGGTTCGAAGATGGGAAAGATCATCAACAATAACGAGGATGCCAAGGCACGAGAGGATCGGGAGCGCTTTGGAGAGCCTAGTCGAGTTGTGGTTCTGACCAACATGGTGGGACTTGAGGATGTCGATGAAGATCTCACAAGGGAAATTGGTGTGTGTCTACTAGTTGTTGTGGTGGGTGTCGTGTTGACCTCGATCCACAGGCGAAGAATGTTCGAAAAATGGTACTGTGGAACGCGTTCTCATCCACCTGGTCAATCCACGACCCCCCCACCCCGACCAAGCGGTACGGATTTTCGTCCTGTTTGCGGGTCCGGCTGGTGCTTGGAAGACCGTCCGAGAGCTTGACGGACGATACTTTGACGGGCGGAGCGTACGGGCAAGGTACTTCCCTGAGCCCTTGTTCGCACAGCACGATTTAGACCGCCCTTTGACCTAACGATGGCCCGTTGGTGTGATGTCTTTTATTTGAATCTATTTGCTATATGTACACCCTGCGCAATGAGTACTAGCAAGACCTATTATATTCGCATGAGGCGGGCGACCAACACTTTTGGGTAAGCGTGCAGAAGAAAAAGGTGCAAAGCGTAGTTAGTAGACACGCTTGAAGGGGGGGACAGCCTTGCATTCGGCCTCGTCAAGGGTGTTTGCGATGACTCCGCGGTAGGTGAGCTCGATATCGGGGCTGTTGGCGTCGCGTTGGAAGGTCAGAGAGTGCTTCATCCAGTTCTCGTCATCACGCTGGTTGTTGTTGTTAGTCTTTCGACATTATGCACGAGGAGTTGAAAACTTACCTCGGGGTAGTCCTCACGCGCGTGGGCACCACGGGACTCCTTGCGAGCAGCGGCACCAACGATGGTGGGCATAGCGCACTGGAGAATGTTGCGAAGCTCGAGGGTCTCAACGAGGTCGCTGATGAGACAGTATGAGCAAAAAGGCCATATACAAGTTCAAAGGTCAACGTACGAGTTCCAGATCATGCTCCTGTCCTTGATACCAATGTTGTCGAACCTCTTGTAAATAGCCCTCATTGCCTCAACACCATGGTCGAGAGATGCTTGGGTCCTGAAGACGGCGGCATCGGCCTGCATGGCCTTCTGCATATCCAAGCGGAGCTGGGCAGTAGATTCCGGTCCACTCGAGGTTCTATTGCAACCAAGTCAAGTGGCATACTTCGTCAAGATTAGAAAGCAGGACATACCGAATCTTGTCAAGGAACTCGATGCTCTCAAGGCCAGCCTCTTCGGGAATCGTTTTGTGGGGCTTGCCAGGAGTGAAAGTATCACGGATGTGGTTTGCGCAGGCACGGCCGAAGACGACGATATCCAGAAGTGAGTTGGCACCCAGACGGTTGGCACCGTGGACGGAGACACAGGCAGCCTCGCCAGCGGCGTACAGTCCAGGAACAATCTTGTCTTGACCGTTTTCGTCGATGGTGAGGACCTCACCGGTGTATTTGGTAGGAATACCGCCCACTACAGGAATATTTGATCAATGAAAGCTGCCGATCTGATGACTCAATGGGACCTACTGTTGTAGTGGACGGTAGGCAACACGGGGATAGGCTCCTTGGTGACATCAACACCGGAGAAGATAGCAGCCGTCTCAGAAATACCAGGAAGCCTCTCGTGGAGGACCTCGGCGGGAAGATGGCTGAGCTGGAGGTAGATGTGATCCTTCTCAGGACCAACACCGCGACCCTCGCGGATTTCAACGGTCATGCTGCGAGACACGACGTCACGAGAAGCGAGATCCTTGGCGGTCGGGGCATAACGCTCCATGAAGCGCTCACCCTCGGAATTGAGGAGATATCCTCCCTCACCACGGGAACCTGGGGTTTGGGGTAAAACAAAACGGGTTTTCTAAGCAGGGTGATTTCGACGAACCTTCCGTGATGAGACAGCCTGCACCATAGATGCCAGTGGGAAGGAACTGGACGAACTCCTGATCCTGGAGGGGAAGTCCAGCACGAGAGACCATCGCGTTACCATCACCAGAGCAAGTGTGGGCACTGGTGCAGCTGAAGTAGGCTCGTCCGTAACCACCGGTAGCCAGGACAGTCTTGTGGGAGCGGAAACGGTGGAGGGTGCCGTCTTCCATGTTGAGTGCGATAACACCAACGCACTCGCCGTCCTGCATGATGAGATCGAGCGCAAAGTACTCGATGAAGAAATTTGTGTCATGGCGGAGAGATTGGCCGTAGAGCGTGTGAAGAAGGGCATGCCCGGTACGGTCAGCAGCAGCGGCGCAGCGGTAGGCCTGGCCTCCCTTTCCATACTTGAGCGACTGACCACCGAATGCACGCTGATAGATTTTCCCCTCCTTTGTCCGAGAGAAGGGCACACCAAAGTGCTCAAGCTACGGAGGGAAACAAGTGAGTGAGCGGCATAGCTAGAATGCACGGAAACTGACCTCGATGACGGTATGGGGTGCCTCACGGCACATGTAGTGGATGGCATCCTGGTCACCGAGCCAGTCGGATCCTTTTACCTGCACCAGGACATCTCAGCCGCGATTCAATAAAAACCGATGAGACTTACAGTATCGTACATGTGCCACCTCCAGTCGTCTTCCGTCATGTTCTAAGAAGCATGTGAGATGCCGGTACAGACGAATGACGATATATACTTACTCCGAGGGCAGCATTGATACCTCCCTGAAAACGGTCAGAATGGTGGTGTCAACAGGGGCATCGGGACATACCTGCGCCGCGACGGTGTGACTTCTGGTGGGGAAGAGTTTGGTGATACAGGCAGTCTTGAAGCCGGCCTCGGCCAGACCGAAGGCAGCTCTGAGACCCGCTCCGCCGGCTCCGCTGTTGATAACGGTGAGGAGCGGGGAGAAAGAAGGGACGCAGAACGTACACGACGACAGCATCATACTCGTGCTCGATGAGTGGGTACTTGCCGGACGACCAGGACTGCAGAAGAGGTGAGGGGCGGAGGAGAAAACGCGGGTGAGCACGGACCTTGACTTCCTCGGCTTTGACGGGATTTGTGGCGAGGACTCTGCTTGCAGAGGCGGAGGCGTGGAAGGCGCGGTGTTTGGAGCGCAGGAGGGCGCGGGGAAGGGCTTTCCTGAACATGAGTGCCAGGAGCAAGGTGCGTTCGGGACCAAACAAATATTCGCGATCCCTCCCGACGTCACCCAATCAGAGCCTCGTGATTTTCTCATCGCACCGGCACCGGCGCCAAATCATGTACAGTACATGCTTTTTCATCGTACATTTACATTTCATCGCAGTACTCCTAGCGGATCCTGCACAGCTGGACCGCCCGCACTCCGCGGCGGCAGTCGCGGCAGCGACCCGTCCACTCCACTCTGGCTGTAATTCCACGGCGGCAATCGATTTACGTTGGGCGCCGTCCCTATGCTTGACCTCGGTAACGCCGAGTGCTTCCGCGCTGAACCAGTGCCTGGTGGTGAGCCCAACGGTGGTGACCGCCCCACCGGGTTTCGCGATGTCGTTGCCAGAGGCCGAGACTCAGCTACAGAAACTGGCGGCGGTGGCGGCACCGTGACGGCCACTGCGATCGGGTTCTGGCTAGAGGTCACCTCCCTTGACTTCCTCCGCAGCGACTCCTCATCGCCCACGAGTCTCCCCTCCTCTATCTCGTTCACATTACCCATCAGAATATCTCGCACATATGAGAGCGATTCCAACGCTTCCTGCTTCTGCTTTTTCAGGCGCTGTGGATCCGTGGACTCTGCTTCGTCTTGCAGGAGCACATCTACTATCCACCCAAGAGAGTCCCCCAGTCGTTTATTCGTCAATCGCATCTGGGAGATATCTCGCTCCATTTCAAACCGCGACCGCGGCTCCCAGGGCGCACGTTCCTCGGGCGGTCTCTCGTCCGTCAAAGGAAATGTGGATTGTGCCGCATTCGGTGTTCGGCTGAGTGATGCAGCCAAGTCTGGGATATTTCGCTTTGAGAAACGGTCAGTATCGGTAGCAATGTGAAGTAGAAAGCGTACTCTGAGTTCCGACACGGCACTCATCAATGTCTTGTTGATTCCAAGGCTCTCGCCCCGCTCCATCAATCCGCGAGCAATCATCTCAGGAAGGCCCATTTGAGGCCCCGTCCCCTGCCTTGAATTGCCGGCAGGTGGTGTCAATCGACCCGGTCCAGGAGGAGTCCTGTTCTGCCCTCGTCTCTGGGGCCCAGATGGTGGCGCAGGAACCTCCGCAGGAATATTGAGCCAATTGCGGTTCTCTAATACAATGGATGCTCCCGTAGATGGAGTCGGCGACATCTGGAGCGCCAATGCCTGGCGCAGAAGTAAGGTTGTATGGCGTGGCGCACCCTCCAAGGGCGGTCCTCGCGGGGACGGGTAGCGCAATAGAGCTGTGAGCTGGCCGCTGTAATCCGCTGGTATTACTATCCATAATCATGGTCAGTATCAAATGATAAAGAGAAGAATGCATTCACATTCGTTGCGAATTCGGATCAGCATTGCGACACACACCCATTGTGCCAGTTCGAACGTCGGATCACACGCAAATAGACCATCCCAGAGTTTCATAGAGTCCGTCATGTTGAACTCTCGCGTAAAGAGAAGCCGCAGCCAACGACTATAAAGTCCTTGTCAACTCTAGAACATCCCGACCATTTGAGAACAAACTTACATGCCATATATCTGGGGTTCGATGCCTGCAGCCTGCATATGCTTCCAGAGTAGCGGATCCGTCGCCCGAAGGAAGTTTGACTGTATCTGGTTACACGCCTCAACAATGGGTGCAATGTAAGGCTGAATCTCTAGCTGGGCCTCGGGGATATTGAAATTGACGTGTGTCGCAAGCGGCGACGTCGTATGTCGCGATGTCGAATTATGTGGTTGTTCACGCCACTCATACCATTTCGAAAGACCTGTCAAAACAGAGTCAAAAAGAGCCCATGCGTCGCCGGCGACCCAGATCCGTGAACACGCTTCGTGCGCGTCCGGGTTGTCCAACACGCTTCCAGGCTGTGGTGGGGGAAGGGAGTCGTATGCAACAGCGTAGTATAACGGCGCGAGAACTTCGTGCATCCCTGCGGAGGCATTCAGTCAAAGCTCATGCAGAGGTGCTGTTGAGCTGAGAAAGGCCACTCACCTTGCCTGTACCCAATAGACGGATTCATAACGGAATACAGGAAGAGAATGTTCGTAAGCTGGGCTTGCACCTCCGCATCGCGGAAGAATGCTATCTCAGGAAAACTAAGAAGTCTTGAAGCATGTCACGGTGGGAACCATGACATAGTGCTTACGTGCGCTCAACATCTTGCATTATGGTCTTCCGTAGTTCGACGGACGCGAACCATACCTTCCAGGGATTCTGGGCAATATATGAAGCATACATGGGGCAAAATGAGAAAGTGGACTGACCTCGTTATGTAGGCTGAGTGGGTTGTTCGTCTCAAGATTCGAAACGCTCTCCCTCGACGTTCGTTCTGGTTGTGTCGGGGAACCAGGGATGACGAGGCCCTCCTCGTAGCTCCCATCGGGTGCCCTCATATGTTCGCGTAGCCGCCTGACATAGCTTTGACGCGATGATCTTAAGGATTGCAGTAGAGATGCACTGCGTACAGGTGAAGACGAGGGTTGCAGCGGCTCTTCTGACGTCAAGAACAGCTGCAATTCACAGAGATCAGCCCACGAGGCAGTAAGCCAAGGAAAAGGTTAGACCTTCCAAGCGATGCTCCTTCCAACCACTCCTTTGGCGTCGTCGTTAGAGAGTAACAGGCGATCCGCGAGTGCTGTGTCCCTCACTTTCGCGAGACTCATTCCAGAGTTAAGAAGCCGATCATAGGCGTTTCTGGATCGGCCAAGTCAATGTCAGCGAGGTGAGTGTACAGGCTTTCCAACAAACTTGATCAGCTCCTCCGCAGGTCGCACATGGGTGTCCGACATGCTGTAGTGGTTAAGAAAGGGTCGATAGAGGCAATTGCAATGCGCCGATGATGGCGACACTTGGACACTTGCCGAGTGGCGCCCCATGCATCCGATACATCACACATTTACCCGATCGAGCTAACATAATTATGTATCGTAGCGGCTAGCCAATCTCAGCTGGGAGAGCAGCAGACTGAGGTGAATGCAATCTCCTGAACAAATAGTTGACAAATAGTCTCCCCAAGCTGACTGAAGAACCTGGCCTGAGCCAATCACGGATTCAGATCGAAATGAAGATCTTGGAGTAGACTGGAGGAGTGAGAAGGGAAAGGTCGAGGGTCCGGACGATTGCCGGTCGCCCTCATTTCAACTAAGGTAATACACGATACATAAGTACATGGCGATACAGTTACATATTCCGATTTAAAAGTACACCCTCAACGCAGAGCTCAGGGTGGACTCTGTTGGGCAATATGGACATTTGACGCGTCTTTCGTAGAGAGTCAGGCGAAAACAGGGGAAAGTTCAAGATTACTCACCCTCCTGCTTTGCCTAGTTTCTGTAAACTATCCTTTGCAATGACATGACCACATAGCATCATCATTGGAGGATTCTGCTCTGTTGCTTGCTCCTTGGACACAGGACAAGCAAAGATGGAGTGATACCTGTTTTCTGGCACAAGAGGTATTTCAATCTAAAGAAAGACAAGATCAGAAGAGAGGAGAGGGATATCATGGAAACAAACCGGTAGCTCGTTCGTCTGACTCCATTCACTCTTCCTTTCCCGCATAACCTTTCTCCCCTTCTCAATTCTCGCTAGGGCACCTCCTCCGCCAACGTCCCCGACGACCCTCAGTGGCACCTGGCGGCTCATACCCAGACTGGCACAGTATTCCTTGGCAAACAGCGGTTCTAATTCAAGATGCAGAGTGGGCGATGCAAAATTTGCGTATGGCGACGCCTGGAGCTTTGACAGAGGCAAATATGCGACGCAGCCCATTAGCCGCTTTAGTTCCGCCTCGTGCTCGTTGAAGAAGTAGCGCAAATTGGCGTTGGCGTAGGCAATCGCAGGAAGGGGATTTGGTGGGTGGGATGATAGCAAGAGACGGATGTACTGTGATCGGTGAAGGTAAAATTCCAGAGGAGAGGAGCGTGACCGTAGAAAGCCTTGATTTGCCTTAGCCCACCTGATAGCAATGTCAGAAAGCTGCGAAAGGAGTTCGTAGGCTCACAGTCGTACTCTAGAGCAGGCGTGATATCTTGGTTTCTCAAGACTTTGAGGATTTGGTGCAGTTCGACGAACTGAAGTCGTAATTCGGATGGAATGTCGACTCCGGACTCCTGTGCGTAACCGTCAGAGGGCAGTTGAGCAGATACAGTTAGGGCAAAACCAACATCAAGAAAGGTTTCAGCGGTATCAAACTGGCCTGTTCTAAGGAAGTGCAAAGCAATGATCCTCCCAAGGGCATCTCTGGATTGCGAAGACTCGAACAGGCCCGAATATGTTGGGAGCGACGCTGTAAATTTCTGCAATAGTGGCATCAGTGCGGGCGCTCATTCTCGGCCATCCCGAGAGACCTTGTCCAGCGCCTTCCCAAGTCGAGAGACCGACGAATACACTTCCTTTTGGCGTTCATCCACATCCTTCTTCTTGGCCTCTATAGTCCGAGACAGCTCGCGAAAGGCCTGTTTGTCAGCATCGGAATGGACAAGTTGGTTCTTCAGGTCATGTAAGGAGGCAAGGATAGCGTCAAGAGAGTCGTCGACGGAAGGCGCCTTGCCCTTGGAAGAAGTGAGTTTCTCGAGTTTGGCAAGCTCCTTCAGAGGGCCTTCCATGAAGGACAAGGAAGGCCTTACGTAAAACAATCGGAGGAATGGACGTGAACAGTATGTGACTAGCGTGACACACTTGACAAATGCACCGATTCCTGGTCGGCGATGAGCTGGGCTCTATTAAATCCATCGCCTACGACCCAGGTGTTGCACAAGGAGAGGTCAAAACGACAACTACAACACTTCACGCTGGTATATCACAAGCTGTCCAGGTTCTGGCCGTTGGATCGGCTTCAGAAGGATCTCAATTGGTATGCGCGTTTATGGCCAGTCGATTTGGTATTGACATCTCTAAGCAAAGTTAGCTGCCGGATTCTCGGACGGTTCAGCTGCTGCATTTTCTGTCCAAGACTCTGATGCATCACAAATTCACCGATGGAAGGAGACGCGTCTGAAGGATAGTCAGCGATACATCGGTCTGGAAATATCCGACAGGTGTGTCCCCTGAATACCATTTCAATCCAAGACCAGGGCTCATGACGATATCGGCTTCAGTGGAATCCTCTCCTGCACCTCTAATGGTGCCCTGCGATTAACTTCGCTTAAATTTGACCCCGAACTGGTTGCCCCTCGGCTGTCTGCTCTGCCTGCTCGCCTCCGTGCATGGAGAACTTCGCCAAACCAGGAGACATTTGCATACGGCGGAGATGAAGTTGACGTATCGGTGTGGGACACGGAACGAGCCTTCGCGGTCCGACCACAAATTACCGACTCGCAAACCAAAAAGCGAAAACGCGACACTCTTTTCCCTGGCGAGCTATGGCGAGGAAAAAATGTGTGTGTGATCTATCCTTGTCTAGAATATCCATTAAACTATATACAGGTCCAAAACGACAACCTTGGCCTCCGCCAGCCCCTTCGAATAACATCCTTGACATACCTTGCACCTTCTTCTGCCTCCCATCATGTTGCTGCCGGCACGGAACTAGGATATGTGCGTCGATATGATACAAGGACTGCACGAAGACCTGTAGCAGATTGGAAAGTAGGAAAAGTTGGCGGTATCAACTCGCTGGAAAAGGGCTTGTCGGAACAGTGTGTTTCTTTTTTCAATTCTTTTTTCGTACTTTCCCTCAAGTTTGACACAACCCAGCGAAGTATTCGTGAGCGATCACGGCTCCAATTTATATGCCCTCGACCTTCGTAACGGCCAGGTAGCATACGGATACAAAGGTATGCCCAAAAAAATGTCGCATGATATGTATCTCACTATTCCATTACAGGCCTGTCTGGAGCTGTCACATCCATAGCACCATCACCCTGCATTATGGCCTCTACCTGCCTGGACCGCTACGTCCGCATTCATAGCACTTTCCCTTTACCGCAGCGAACGGGTCAGCAGCAAGAACGGAAAGGTGAAGTGATAGAGAAAATCTTCATGAAAAGTACTCCGACAGTTGTAGTCTGGGATCGGGCGGTGAAAGAGGTTCCAGTAGAGACTCTAGATGACGCAGAGGACGACCGTGTGTGGGCAACGATGGAAACCGCTGATCTTGATAGCGACGACGAAGAGATGGGGAGTAGAAAAAAGCGATGAGTTTCGCTCGATCATCGATGTATGATATCCAGATACAAGTTACATTTATTGGGGTAACAGGCGTTTACTCATGGCCAATTTTACTCTTCCAAGTGTGTGCTTTTTCGAATCCATTCCGCCCAGATCGGTCTGCAAACAAGATTAGTCGAGGAACTTGGTCGGGACGGAAGACACTAACAGTCAATCAAAGTCTTCTCAATTTCCTCCCGGTTCGTCATGACGAATGGGCCGTACTGGAACACAGTTTGGTCCAAGGGTTCACCGGCAACCTGATAATTGTAGATTGCACTTGTCAAGACCGCGCAGCGGGAAAAAGGAATGGACATCTGCGTACCAGTATAAATTCTGTCTGGTCTTCAGCCGCTGTTATTGACACCCCGGTTTCGTTCTTATCGGCAGAGAATACAAGGGTATGGAAGGCTTCGTAAGGAAGACTGTTTGAGCCGACCGTCACCTTTCCCTTGAGAACTATGAGAGTGTTAGTGGAAGGATTGCTGTAAGACGACTAGAGAACGTACTGTAGATAAAGGAGGTCCATGATACAGCTAACACTCAAGGGTCAGCTGAAATGAAAGTATCTGATGCCGAGTACACCCACGGATGTCTTGAAAGACGGTTGTTTTGCCGCTGAAAATGACATGGAAGTACCAGCATCCGCCAAGAGGTCTAACAGGCGATTCGACACCATGGCTTTTGCCACTGACGACCTTCACCTTGACAGCGCCATCCGGACCGTCGGGGTATGCAGTGGGTATCCTGAGAAATGTCAAGTAAGAAACGGGTCAGCGCTTGGGCCATACAACGTACTGATCCGGTCCCAGTTCTTGATAGGAAGGATCCTGGAGGAGAGAATCGGCGACATCATGTGGGAGAATATGGGGAAAAACATACCACCATTTTGAACTACGCCACACCCATGATCAGTTACTTACATCAGTCGACAGTTTCATTTGACGTGACTCACCTGTTTAGGAAGGTCAACCCACAGCTGAAGGCCCTGGGGGACTGGCGCATTTTTGGCGTGAACAGGCATTTCAGCGTGTATAATGCCCTTTCCGGCGCACATCCATTGTACACCACCAGCCTCTAGCACCATTTGCATCACGAATGTGAATAGTAGAGAAATTCAGACGGGACTGACTGATGGTTCCCTTGTGCCCAGCAGAATCTTCATGTCTGCTCGATCTACGCAATGAAATAAGTCGTATGAGTTGAAGATGAATGCTGACAGAAATGGCTGGTGTACCCCTCGAGCATATATGTCACTGTAGCTTGGCCACGGTGTGGGTGGTCAGGGAAGCCCTATTTCATACTATGTTTGGTAACGCCAGCATCTCAAGATGTGAAATTGGTACGCACTGCGCCCTGAGTGGCATGAAAATGGTCAAGCATAAGGAATGGGCTCAAATTCCTCAGGCTCATGGAACCAATACTCCTGCGGACGAGTGCACCATCTCCCTGTGCAAGAAAGTTGAGTGATGCGGCAACGGACGTTGATCGGAGATCGTTCTACTTCAGGAGTTTCGACGGCAAAGACATTCTTTACGACGGATCGCGACACAGACATGGTGTTTCGAGTAGAATAAAAGCGTCTGTCGGAAGATGGAGATGAGATGAGTGCCAGAAGTGTAACAATGACGAACGAGAAAGCGAGCGTTTTAAACATATGGTATGGAATGGAATGGAATATATTTCCCACATACTATAAGTAAATTGAGTCTGTCAGCACCCCGTCGAGTAAGACGGGTTTGAGTGGTATGAGTACAAGGCTATGAGTAAGCAAACTGTCGGCTGATAACTTGAACCAAAGGTCAGGACGACGCCTTGACAAAGAGACGAGCGGCCAACTAATACATTCAAATCGCATTACACATCAATAGATCGTCACAACATTATTAATGTCGAACACTACAAAACTACTACTTACTACTACTACTACTGCTACTACTACTACTACTACTACTACAAACTTACCACCCCCATCAAAAACCGTAAACGCAGAAAAAACCCGTCCTCGCCCACTGGATCTCCCTCTGAGACCACTGGCAGGCGATTTCGCATTTGGTACATTGATGGTGGTAGGTAAAATTGTATTCATATGTCCTTACGCCCCATTGCGGCAAAAAAACAATGACTGTCCTTGGACTGTCCCCCTGAACGTACCCTGACTGTCCCCTCACTGTGCTGGGCTTCGACATGTCCTCTAAGGTCTCTCTATCCACTGTGGATCTCATGCCTGTTGCCACCACCCTTGCTGTACGATGTAGCCTGGACGCATGTGTCAGTGCCGCTCCACGGTGACGGTCTCCGCGCCCAAAACGAACAGACCCACAGCAAACAACGGCCGACCTCCTCCCCTAAGACTAGATTCTCGACTCTCGAGCACGTTTACGGAGCTTTCACCAAGAGTGGAAGGGAGTGGAACAATGGGGAAGAGTGGGGGATATGGCGCGATGAATTGTCTATGTGCGTTCCCTGGAGTCTCCTCGCCATGTCTAACGCCCCATCGTCTGTCCCTACAACAACAACCCGCGTCCCTCGGGGTGCAGCAACTCGCCCTGTCTGCCGCTCATCAGCAGTCTAGGAACGTCGACAGTTGCAGCCATGACATTGGTGGGTGCCCCAACTCCCTCGTCTCCACGGACGCCATGCCTGTTTTGGCCCCCGCTGCCCCGGCGACCGTGCCCATCTCTTTGCATCTCGACGAACGCCATGCCCACTTTGGCCCTTGCTGCCCCGGCGGCCGTGTCACCCTTCTGTCCAGTCCCCAACTAGTGCCTCTGACTGCTGCGTGGTGTGGCCGCGGAACAAACTCGTATTTGGCTCTTGTGGTAGTCAGGACCTCATGTGTTAGTGCAGTGAAATAACATCATGTTCTCGATTTATTGTCCATTTTTCCTCTCTTGAGGTTCAGCAACTGTACCGTCGAAGTTACTACTCACTGCAACACATCGACAGTACTACTACAACATTCCTAAGCCATAACAATCCATAGAAACATATCATGTTAATGCTGTCTCTCCCTACTGTTCCCTGTGATCTCCCTGCATTTTTCAGGTGCGGCGCATGGGAGAATGGAAAGGATAGGCCCGAGAAGATGATGTTGATACACTAATTTCAATCACTGTAATACATCGGGATGATATCTCGGACCCCGGCGTTCAGGAATAGGACCGTGCCGGTAATATACTACTACAGTACTACTACTACAAGAAGGAATTCAAGATCTTTTGGAGCCTTGTGGGTGGCGGACGGGCTGCCTGCGCCGCCAGGTATTTTTCTTCTTCCTCGTCAATTTGGCGCAGACCCGTGACAAGGTCGACTTCCTTATACGGGATCTGCTTCGTCTTATAGATTATCCGATAGCCCGACCACAGGGTGAAAAAGAGCGGAATTCCGATATAACTCCTGAGAACAGGCGGCGTGTGAGAGACAGTGACATAGGAAGAAAATATCACTGACGTTATGAAGGTATCAATTTTGAAAGGAATAAAGGTATCGAAACCCTTGAATAGGGTGATGACTCCTGTCGCGAATAGCGCAAACCAACTTCCCCATGGCTGAAAGGGAGCCTTGTAGGGAAGGTCATCACGGCTCATCCCGTGAGCCTTGAGGGCCTTCATGAACCGACTGAGGGCAAGGCGTTTAGCATCAATCTATTGTGGAAAGTGTGGAGCACACACATATGGCAGTAAGCGATGCACATCCATGTAAGGGCACCGGCAGTAGATACCAAGTTCACGAACCAGGTGAAAACTGAAAAGAAACTTGAGATTCCGACGCACTTCGATTACATGTTACATTGCTCACCTCTGGCACCTGATGACTTGACGTTGAGGAACACAAGAGCGCAGAAGGCGGTGCAAAGAATCAAAGATGGATACGGCACACCCATGCGGTTGACGCGCTTGAAAATCTTGGGAGCCTTGCCTTCCACAGCCAGGCCGTAAAGCGTGCGGGACCCGATGTAAAGATCGGAGTTGGCTGCACTCATGACAAAGATAAGGATAGCGCCGTTGATAATGTGGTTCAAAACCTTAATGCCAACCTGGACGATTGTCAGTCGCAAGTGAAAGAAAAAGATGGCAAGGTTCTTACCAAGGTTGTGGCGACGACGAAGGGACTGGCGGCCGCTCCGGTTCTTGATTTGGTGGCGACGAATAGCGAGTCGTTTGTACGGGGGACGATGAGGCCAATTACGAAAACACCACCACAATAGAAGACCAAGATACGGTAAAATGTTCTCCTGATAGCAATGGGAATATTCCTGCGCGGATTTTCAGCCTAGAGAGAAAACAGTCAAAAAAATGTTACGAAGGAATAGGAAGGTATTACCTCTCCAACAGTCACACCGATTAGTTCAGTTCCGATGAATGCAAACAGGGCATTTGTCAAAGTGGCCCAGAAACCTAGGAAGATAGCTAAATGTTCATTGTGAACTTGATCCAAAAGGTATGATCCCATGGGACCGTCGGGGGCTTTCCAGTAACGGAAACCAATGCGATCGTGCTTCGGGTTTCCGCCTTCGAAACGAGGTCAGATCCGATACCATTATAATGAATTTGAAAGGTCCACAAACCGAGATCAATAATGATACCCATAAGAAGGAGTCCAATAAGAGCGACCACTGCGCAGACGTAAATACAGAGGTGCACGAGAATGTTGAGATCCGACCTTTGATACTTGAGAACCAGAATTCTAGCTCGCCGAAAACGCGAACACCCAAAAGATTGACGAAAAAGACTAAAATTGTGCTGGTCATTATCCGCAGGATGAGGAAACGAACATTCAAACGCACTGAAAGCAATGAAAATAACTGAATGGAAAAAAGCGTTGGCATTCCATTCTGAGGAAGCAAAAGCGACATACCCATCCAGACTGCGACATGAACCTTCCGGGTCCAGTACTGTACAACAATTCCTGCGGCATTGATATTATTCGGTGTCACGATTAGCTGAAATGGCAAGGTGTACGCTTTCAGGACGTCTTGAGAGCAAGAGCATCAAAAACCTGCTTACGTATTTCATGAGGTAGTTCCATCCAAGCGCAAATCCAAGGGCAGGATCAACGAATCGCGTGGCGTAACCAGCAAAGCCTTTTTTATGAGGCAAGAACGACGCCATCTCTCCCAATGCCACCATCACAAGGTAACAGACGAAACCCACGAAGGAGTACCCGAGAAGTAGGCCTATTGAGGGCAAAAGCATCAGCGATTGGTGAGGATATCGACTGGTCGACCAAAAATCAACGCACCAAGAGGACCTCCTCTTCTGAGTGCTGTGCCGGAACCGATGATAAGACCAGTCCCGACGGCCCCACCAAGCTGGATAGATCTCAGTCTCGTAGCATCTCAGGTATACAAAACCCTTACAGCAATCATGGAAATCTGGCGAGCCTTGAGTCCACGGTGAAGCGTTTCATTTGCGGGAGGCTCGAGAAGGGTCTCGTCGCGAACATCGTAGTGATCAGAGAGAGAGCTCGCGCTGTTGGCTGTATCGCGCGCTGACTTCTTCTCGTCCGAGTGATCCATTCTGAGGGAGAAGAGAAGGATGATCCAAAGAGTTCGGTTCCATGGCAGCTTGCTTCTTAAGGCTGCATGCGATAGCCTCGGCTGTACGACGGATCTAAGGCTGTGAGGAAGAAGCAAGTGAGATAAACGTGGCCGAGGAAAGCGGAGGAGCTCGGAGGAGGGATGCCAAGGCCGCAACCATATGGCGGTGCGGGGTTCGTTTGATGGATAGTCACGAAGCCACGCATTGATCGGGGGTCGGCATTCGGATCGCCATCCAACTCAAATTTTGTCGTCTACCTAGGAGGAAACTGTGCAGGACCCACACACAGGTGAACTTCCCAAACGCCAGTCAATGCACCCATGTATCTATAATCTCCTTGTTTTTCTTTGTGCACGAAAAAAACCTTCTTCCTTGGTTGTCATCCCCGTCGCCCCTTCACACATCATATCCGAGTCCCCCGGGCTATGAATTGAAATTTCTCGTACCCCATATGCATGTATCAGCCCCATCTCCCATCTCGAGCCTCGGCCCTCGAATAACTACAATTTGTGTTTTATCTCCTTCCTAGCTATTTTGGCGAATTGCTGCGCGGGAATCCCACTCGAAAACCTCGCTGCTTGGGCTGAAATTGATGTCTACTTTAAGGAGGGCTTTGTAGGACGAAAAAAAAAATTAGACGTACCATAGCTCTCTCGCAGGTTGACGGCATCCGGGTCGTTCCTATCTTTCAGTGCGTCTCGGATAAGTCTCCTAACTTCCAACAGGGCAGTCGGGTCTAGTCCATGGAGTTCCTCTAGCAACTGCTTGCGAACAGCAATGTGAAATGATTCGACAGATTGCGCTGGGAATATCTGGCTGCAGATTGCCAGATTGAGAGACTCAATTGGTTGCCCTACTGGACGCTTACTTAACAAAACCGCATTCCAAAAGCTCTTGCGCGCCTTTCTTTTTGCCCCACAACAGTACTTCATTTGCTTTTGCGAGCCCCACTGGTAACAATCCCGATATTAATATCCGCCTCGATAGCGATCAATTACGAGGACTTACTTCGATTTACAAAGCTGGCACTGGATCCACCCTCCGCCACAATGCCTGAATTTGAAATTTGTTTGAGATTTGTCATCTTCTGGTGACGTGGAGCAGTCAACCTTACCGAGATAAGTGAACGGTAACGAAAGCCACGTATTTGGCATACAGTAGATGAAGTCGAAATGGCCAAGGAAAGCTGGCCCGGTGAGATATCTTTAGATTGCTTCAAAGGTTGCAGTTCTAAATATGGTGTACCTGCCGCAATGCCTGTCGATTGTCGGTCAGAAAGATCGCGTCGCAAGGATAACGGCACGCTTACCCATGACCGGACCGTTGAGAGCGGCGACAAGAATCTTTCTATGGGAAGAAAGCTAAAAACATCGGCGAAGGAGTTGTTATTAGCGAATGTCGTCATGGATCGTTGAGGATATCAAAGGCATACTGACCGCATGTCCACAATCGGTGGTTGAGTGCGCCACGTTTGACAGAAAGGCTCGGCGAACATTCGACATAACGGCATTGTCAGAATTTCTACTTTTCACGTCGGTGCCACTGAGAGAACAAGATATCAGACTGCGAAGAGCAACGAGAGTGTTGCTGGTGGCGTCATCTTACGCGCAAAACCATTTCCCGTGGCCTGGTTTCGATGCGATCAAATTCAAGTGTAAGGGATTTAGCTGCAGAAAACCACGTACCCTGCCAGATGGTCACAAGGACATCATCTCTGATGTCGATCTCCCTCAAGGCAGTCGCGAATTCTTCATAATCTGTAGAGAAAGCTTCCATAAATGTCCATTCCATTTTGAATAACCAAATACTAATGCAAATATAAACCTTCTGTAGTGAGAGCATTGAGCGTTCTAGGACGATTCAAGGTGATGGTCGCAATTCCTTCAGACACATCAACCGTGACCGTGCTCATGATTCGAGTCCGCGAGGTATGCGGGGCCAGTTGTACACGGGGTGGGCACCTCATGCCATTTTGTACTGTCACTGTCAGCCACATCTCACGGCTTCGGGGATTGCGCTTTGCCGGAAAAGTGATCCTGTGATCCCATCAAATGGATGGAATGGAATTGAGGAATTGAGTTGGAAAATACATGCCCCTCTCACTCAGTTTCTACATAGCTTACGGTCAGGGAAAAGAAGTAGAAGGTATTTGGAGTATGTGGTGATTGAGAGGTGTATGCATATATGGAATACTACAGAGAATGTGACATATCGACATTGGACACTCGGCGCTACATCAACTTGATCAAGTGTAAGCGACAGATCTCTGGGGGCACGAGACGACATCAATATCTTGTTATCGTCTAAGTAGACGCCGTTGGAGCCCAGGTATTTAATACCCGCTGTGCAGCCTTGGCCAACATCTCCTCTGTGCCTGGAACCAAAAGGCTGTCCAAAACTGGACGCACAGCCGCCTTCACCCTATCGAGGTCCTCTCCAGCCGTATGCCTGGCCAATTGTACAAAGAACGAGCATACATTGACTCGCACTTCGACTTGGAAGTTGACAGGGTTGTCAACGTTTTTCAACGCAAAGATGAACATGTCAAGAGGACGGCGAGGCACATTCAAGCGTGGGGGCACGGAGGGTGATGTGGGTGATGTGCTGTCAACATCACTCGCCAACCCTATATCGCTACCGACGTCAGGTAGCGAAGTCAGCTCTCCGACTTTCATAGGAGTCACGAGTGCAGTTAGAACAAGCGGTCCTAAAGGCCAATACAATGGCATCAGTGTATGGATGAAGATCTGGCGAAGGAAATGGTCATACCGCCCTCTTTATGAGTGCTCAGCAAGCTGAGTGCGACAACCCCTTCATTTATCAGGAGAGGATACTGCGCACTGCGTCCAACGAGGTTGGCAAGTATGGATGCGCATTCAGGCGTGAGGACGGTGCATATGGCAGCGCTCCGCTTCCGTTGCTTCTCCAGAAGGTCTTCTTTGCTCACTCTTCCGGTCGCAATCGGAGACGGTTGTGATTCGGCATTAGGGCTCGCAGGGGAAGTATTGCTCCAGAGGGATTTGACGACGTTGACCAAAACCCGACTCCCTTCGCTCTTAATCGGAACTGAGTCAGAACGCTTGACGAGGGCAAGTATCTGAGTCAGACCAGTGGGAGAGGTGGGGGATCGGCTTGAAGGAAGTATTAGCGAATATGTATGTTCGACTGGTGTTGGGAGAGTCAGAAGTTACGTGACTGCAAAGTGACCAGAAACAATACCATTGGCAATGCACATGTGTTTCACGACCCCGATAGCACTTAGCTGGACGAAGCCTGCCATGGCATCTGTCTTCTCATCCCACACACCGCTCGCAGCGATACGGCGGACAACTCCAGCTCTACCCAGTGCGCTGTGTATCACAAGGGAAGAAGCAGGAGCCTGAGCAAGGTGCTTAAGAAGCCCAAGTACGCCATGCTTGACTTTGATGTCTGTGATGGGGGACAAGAGATGGGGAGAAGTAAGGACTGGAGCTAGAGAATGAGGAGGCGAAACAAGTTGGGCCGAAGTTTTCTCTAAATGCGACTGGTAATTAGCTGAGAAAATTTGATTCCTTGACACGGAAACCAAACGTACCTCTTCTGGTAAGATTACCCAAAGTAAGGGACGCGCAGATTACCATGTCCTCTCGGTCGAAAATGGATTGCGCGTTTGGAGCAGCTTCGGCACTTGTGGCGTCCATATCATGGACATAACGCTTGAGCCAGGCCACCATCCTAGAAACGAAAGGACCTCCCGGTCGTTGAGGGTCTGAATCGTCCCAGAGTATGTCCTCGTTTCTGCTTTCGCCGGCGACTTCAACCACCGTCTTTATGAGCGCAGCTTTACAGATGTTGAAAGCCTTCTGTTTGCGCTCCTTCTCTACATCGTCGAACACAGGAGAATTCCACGATGGTGGATATGAACCATGCTCTATGAAGTCAAGAACAACTGTCAAACAGGGCACACCGCCGTGTTCAGATGGGAAATTCAACCCGCGAGCGAGAGAAAGGCGGATGTCTTCGAGATCGAGAGAAAGAGATTCAAGTAAAGTGCAGGATTCTTGTAAATTTTCGTAGTCTGCGTCGATAAGATTGCTGGCAAATTCTGAAGCGGGGTCGAACAAGGCACGCGATTTCTGAGAATGTTTGGGGACAAAAGCAAGAAGTGGAGAGACAAGAAGGGGTAGGAAATCAGGGGTAAATATCGGGAGAGCTGTGCGAAGTCAGCTTTCGTACATGTATTATAGGAACATAGACTTACTCTCATCCCTATTTATAGACTCGCTCTCCCCTTTGACGTCTTTGAGCTCCGAAATGGCTCTCCATGCCCAGTCTGACAGACCGAAGCGTAAAGCCCATGAATCCTCAGAGACTGCGTCTAGATTGGTCTCATCGGTTGAAACACTGGACCAGTATCCAGTTGGGTATATTGCTGTCGATAACTTTAGGATCGTGAGAGGCGCTTCCAGCGATACGAGTCGCATCTTTACGGGTTCTGCAGAAAGGCAGTCTGTATGGGCAAGGAATTCGAGACAAATATTAGCGCACCATAACCCAGGCTTGCATTCAACAGCGCGCCAATAGAGGTTCTGATGATTTTTAAATGCGCATCACTGAGATTAAGAGGATTGGTGTGTGGTGGTGACGGAATTAAATCTGCATAGCCTTCCAGAAGAGACGTGATAGCTTGCGGGAATCCTGCCTCTAGTAGACGGCTACGATTATCGTCTGGATATTGCATGAGACGTTGAATCTGGATGATTATTGGTCACCTAACTATGATCCAAACAGATATTGGCCGCCACACGGAGAAGTTCGAAGACCGCTGATGTGTATTTGTCGTCGGGAATCCCCGACCCGTGCAACGCAGACGTGAAAAGAGACGTTAGGGTTCTCGGGAGTGCCGTTCTTCCAAGGACGGTGTGGTTATCGACTGGTCCGGGTCCAAGTTGGATGACATTGTGGTGCGAGGCTAAGAAGACAGATACTCACCTGGCCCGCCTTTGGAGCGCAAGCCATTGGCCAAAGCCTGAGAGACGATCTCTACTTCGTCCCAGTATTTATCTGAATCAGAGTCGCGGATTTCCTGTAGGAGCTTGGAGAGGCTCTGTTCCAGAGCAGTGAGGTCTGTAGATAATTCTTCCATCTTCGTGAAACGGGCAAGAAAAGTGATGGAGGAGTATTCGAGAAGACGATAATTTGTGGAAAGGCCGAGTGCTTTGCTACGAGGACGAATACAGGAGGAGTTCAAAGTTGTGCTTTGCAGGCCTGTTGTGATCAAGTTGTGATCATCCGCAGCAGTTCAACAATCTAGATGATCATGTGGCTGTGCAGTACGGTCACCCAGTTCTTCTCCTCGTACAATTACCACTCTGCTCAAGCCTCAATATGGCTGCTGGAAAGAAAAACAAAACGAAGAAAGTCTTATCTCCGCCACAGGATCTGCCCGTGTCTCCCGTAGACGATGACCTCATGGACGATCTCTTTGCACAACTCGATTCCCGAGACCAGACTGTGCAGGTGGAGTCTGCCATTGTGATCAGCGAGGTTCAGAATCGCCAGGAGGAAAAGCCGGAATCGCTCTCCAGGCAAGACGCCAAGAGTCGATTTAAAGCGCGGCAGGTATGTGGAGAGATGGAGTTTCTGATCTTGGTGCCTTTCCAACACTACAGAGGTTCTCTAGGCCCGAAAGGCTGCTGCACTCGAACGTACATTCTCCGCGCCCGATCCTGAAGCAGAATCCAGGCTTAAGAGAGAAGCGGAGGACGAACTAAGAGATATTGAGGAAGTATGCGAGGAACAGATGCTACAAATTCAAGAAGTATGTCGTCACTCCACATGCGAACGTTCTTTCGACAATGACATCCCCTAGGTCAATCCCGATGGTCACTGCCTCTACTCCGCAGTCGCTGATCAACTTTCACTTCTCGGTGTTCTTCCCATCGCTCAAGCAAACTACGCCACAGTCCGCCTGGCTGCCTCGCAGTACATGCTCACGCATCCAGATGACTTTGTGCCGTTTCTCGGCCCTTCACCAGATTCTGAAGATTCTGATGTCATGACACCGGAAGGATTTGAGCGCTACTGTGCAAATGTACGGGGTACAGCGGAATGGGGCGGCGAACCGGAAATACAAGCTCTAAGTCGGACATATAATGTGCCTATCCATGTCGTTCAAGGGGGTCGCCCGCGCGTCGTCGTCCATAGTCCTGGAGGTCCGAATGCTGTAAACGATGACAAGCGAGTTGTGCGCATTAGTTATCATCGAAGAATGTATGGTCTTGGCGAGGCGAGTACATTGCCTTCGTTTTATTTATCTCGAAAATGACGGATATGTTTCAGCACTATAACTCCCTCCGCCCAAAAAGTACACTTTCTCAGATATCCCATAAGATGCACAATATTCTATCTGTTTAGTATCATACACGGGAAAGCTAGAACAACAAATCGTCCAGATCGCCATTTCTTTGGCCCTGTTTTCCGGCAGAAATTGGACGCGGCTCGTCCTGCAAGTAGTTACCAAACGCGCCATCCAAGTTGGAATACGGATCAGCGCCGCGCGGTGGTTCATCATTATCTCCATCGTCGTGGTCCGAACTTATCGTATCTGCGTCTTTCAGGGCGCTGGGGGATGCTGGTGTGGGTTTTGTCGCAGGAGTGATATCAGCAGGTGGAGAATCGGTTTCCCGAGTTCGTGGTTCCGACGGTCCTGGACCAGGTACATTTATCGCAATTGGCGGAAGTTGTGCGCGGGGCAAGGATACCAATGTGGCTCGGGAATGAGGATTGAGGGCTGGGCTATCTGTTAGTGCTTTACCTGCTGCGTTGCGAATGAAAGTCTGGGAAACCATGTCAGTGATGGGCCAACGCAACAAGGATTGTTTTAGTACCTCGGGATTTTTGTGATAGATACTGCCGAGTGTACCAGCGTGCAACAGAAGCTGGTCCAATGCCCCTCTATCCATCCGGTCGGAATCTGTAGTGATGGCAGGCTTCTCTGCGAGCACAATCTCTCCAGCTACTGTCGGATTGACTGCCAACATCCGCCAGTACATAAACCCTCTGTCACGGAGATCAGGGTTATCGACGTCTTCGGTAGCCCACTTGAGCACCTTGTGAACAAGTTCCTTCGTCGTGTCTGATTTCGACTTATAGATAAAGAGTTTGACGGCGGCGGTTAGCAGAGCAAGTTGTACCTGTCAAGAAGACGTTAGGCACAAGATAGAATAAACCGCCTTGAGGCTAACCTCGACGCTCTCATCCAAGAAAGTGTACAGCAAGTCGTCAAGGAGCTCATCCGCATTGTCGATTCGATCAGAAAACTGCCCCAAGATCCAAATCATGGCAGCTTTGGACTCGGGCTCATCCAGAAGATCCAGATTTTCACAAAGCGTTGGGATGATGCCTTCGTATTTCCCTGGATATCGCCGGAAAATATCCTTGATGACAATGACCGCCTCCTGGACGACATATGAGACCTTAGTCTCCATGAGGCTAAGCAGTGCTTGAATGCAACTGTCCGCAGCCGGCTCCACTTTGATCGCCAAACGACCAATCGAGCGGACAGCTTTGCGGACGAAGTCGACATCGACCTCGGAGGCGTATCTGCACCAGGGTTAATAGCTGTCAATGCGTAATATTTGTGAACAGACTCTTGTAGCTCTGCCAGAACCTCATTGGCATTCTCTGCACGAGCAAGACGATACATGATTTCCAACTTGGCAAGCTTGACGTAAATTGGGTCGTTGTATTTGCAGAAGAACACCTTGACGTCGTTCTTAAGCACAGCTGGGCGCCGTTGAATGATGAGGAGGATATTCCGTAACGCGACATATTGGACTTCAGGACCCGACGAGAGCAAAGTTACTGAATACACGTTGTCAATGTGGAAATTAGTTTGTTTTCAGCAAACTGACCTAGAGGTGGGCCCATTTTCTTGCAACAGTAGTCGATGAGCCGTCTGTTCTCCATGTAGTTCATGAGGTATAGCAGGGCCTTGATCGTGGTTAAGACGACCGCTGAATTTGCATGTTGGAGTTGGACGACGATCCGTTCCGCCATAAGTTCTGCATCAGCATGTCGTTCTGGAACGTATCGCAGGAGGGAGTCCAAGATATATATCTGTCCCCATCTGTAGAAACTGTCAGCAAGGAAATCTAGACCGAAGCACGCCACGAACTCGGAACTTTCACCAAGCGCAGTAAGTAGTTTGTTTGCCGTCGCAAGGTTGAGTTTGAAGATGACGCCGTCGTGGCGATCGCCAATTTCAGAGAGCGCAGCGACAGCATTCGCTACAACCGTGGCATTACTGTCAAGCATAAGGTCACGGAGCATTTCGACAAATCCCCCCTTCTCAGCTCTCCGAGGGTCAGCCGTGTACAATTTGACAACACAGATAGCTGCCGTTTTACGAACATAAGGATCGCGGTCCTTCAAACAGTGTCGTAATGGTTCAGTCAATGTATCCGTGACAACGGGGATGGGAATGTATGACATGGTGCGAATTGCGAGAGCTCGTATGAGGGGGTTTCGATCATTGCAGTCCTATTGACGTTGAGACAACGCGCACAGAAGTTCCAACGATGATTGAGACTCACCTGGAGGAAGTTCGGTATGACGAGGTGTATCTGGTCCGGCTTCGATCGACCATAGCTTACAAGGAAAAGGTAGACCACTGCATGTCGAGCTTCAGGATCAATATTTCACGACGACTGATTGCTGCTCACTCTTCTTGATCTCGAGCAACGGAGTGCCCAGACATTGTACCACATCGGTGAACAAGGGTGACACTCAACAGGCAGCCATATCAACGATCCAGTCGTTCGCGAAGGATAGGGAAGGTGTACCAACTATCGTTGCCCATGGTTATGTTTGCGACGACCTTCTTCAACGCTATCTTCCGCTTCAGATACTTCTTATCCTTCGATTCGGCCGCCTGCAGCTCTGCGCGGAGTTCCTGGAAGATTAGTGTTTAACCGCAGCAGGCGTGCCAATTACTGGACATAAGTTACGAACCTCGATTTTCCCTCTCTGGAAGAATTTCGCATCTTGTCCCGGAGTTGCCATTCGCGATCAAGAAGGATCCTAGGAGTCGGGGATGGTCGTGCTCCAGGTGTTCGCGGGAGAGGTAAGGTGACATCACGTAAGCGGTCCTAGTTTTTGGGTGACACGGTAATCAACTTACATACCTCCGTCAATGTCATGTTGAAGCGACACACCACACCGCTCCATGTTACGTCGACTGCAAGGAGCTCGCTTGCCAACTCTAGCCATGGCGCGGTAGACGCAGTTCTCAAAGTTCTCAAAAACTGTTCACGCCGCCTCAGCCTAGCTCTGAGCGCGTTTGCGGACGAATATAGCGTTTTGGAGCGCCTGTACTACAAGGGGAAAAATCAGCACAGAGTCTCACTCTTCTGGAGGCGTGTTACCGAGATTCGACGATTCTGTGACCGACTCGATGGTTTACACCTCGACCAGGTCCTGGGCACCTTACGAGCTTCCTTCTTTAGTAGCGGAGATGTAGAAAGCAAGTGGGTGATTTTGTATTGTCCTGTACATCTGCTCAAGCTCTTCGGGAAAGTCCCAAGATGATGAGAGGTTCCTGGACGCACTTTCCGGAACCTCCAACGGTTGACTTGGTTTTACACAGGCTGCATATGGGCTTAGTTTTATTAGAGAAGGTCAGAAGTCAGTTCGTCGATTCTTCATTGGCTTAGCTTCATTTCAGATGCAAGAGAGGCTACTAGAGTGCTATAGGTTCGACCTTCCAGTATGCAGTAACGTTAAAGCAGAGTGCTTATCTGCCCCCATTTGTTAGATCCTTTACTCTTGCAATGCAATCGGGAGCCTTTCTCCAGCTAATCCTAACTTTGGTTGCCGTCGCGTCACGAATGAAAGCAATCTGCGAGGAACTCCAACAAACCTTACAAGCCACCATCACCACAGCTCGGCGCATTCCTGAGATATTTTCGGTATACTTTTCGTCTTGGACGCAATACAAACACGACTAACCTCTCACCTCTCACCTCTCAAGACGGCCAAGATTTCTTCTAAGAACATCTGCCTTTCAATGGCTGTTGAGGACCAAGATACGATTATCATGGGCTCTTCGCCATCACAGCCCAGCGTCATAGAACCGGAGACTACAAGTCCAATCATTTCGGAAGCCTTGCTAGCAGGTGCGCCTTTCATTTGCTTTGCATCAAACAAATGCCCAACTTTCGTCTCCCAGCTCCACCGCCGCCAGCTCGTACAACAGTACATAGGGAGGTCAAGGAGGTCAAAGCATTGGCCAAAATCAAAGTGGGCAAACCTGCAAATAAGAAGTCGATTCCCAAGATGAAAGAGAAGAAGTCAAGGGACGAAATTGACGATATCTTTGGGTTTTAGAAGGTAGTTGCATGTATAACTGCGTGGCAATTTTTGGGTGTCAAACCTGAGTTGCATTGGGCATTCAGCGACTACCTAAGTAGCAAAGAGAAAGAGAATGTGTATCCTCGCGTGGGAAGTACTTGGTAAAGTAGAAGTAAAGCAGCAAGATCGAAGAGTGTAGCAAAGAGTCCAAAGTCCAAAGTTTGATATTCTAAGAAGAGTCGATGGGATGCACATCACCGGTCCAAGAAATGGTTCCCTTACTTAAAGGGCGAGGAAAGTCGCCACAGCAACGAAAAGAGCAACAAAAGCCTTCGGTGACGCCAAGGCCCCGGCACCGTTGTTCAACAGGCTCTCGGCCTCGCCGGAGGGCGCTGCGGGAGCCACGCTGGTGGCAGCGGGCTCGGGAGTCGAGGGTCCATAGCCATAGGCAGCGCCGGCATTGTTGAGGGCAGCACCAACATCCTGGGGAATCATGAGAGGAGTGGAGCCTGCAGAGCTGAGATCAATTGTGCCGTTCTCCTTAAGAACTTCTCCATTGGACGCAAGGAAGTTGCGGGTGTATAGGACGTTTTCTGCTGCGCTCTCGTGAGCCCAGTCGGGGAGACCAGCAAGGTCAATGTTGCCACCCCACTTGGAAGCCGCGAGGTTAGCCTTGGTCTGAGTGCTGGTGTAAGAAGCATATGCAGCGATGTCAGGGTTCTGCAGGGAGACATTAGCTGAGAAGCTTTGTGCACAGATGTTGAGGATACATACGCTGGCGCCAATGGATTGTATCGACCTAGAAACAGAGGTTGCGGCACCAAAAGCGCTGGGAGGGTTGCTGAAATCTGGGTGTCAGTAATGCGTAGACTGAATACAAAGGTGTCAAGATTGCATACATGATACCGAACATTCCCTTTTGACAGTGTCCTGGGGTGGCGCAATAGAAGAAGACGGGGTCAGTGGTGTTAACGACTTGGGTGACTAGAAAGGGAGAGAAATGAGTTGGGAGACATTCGCGGTAAGCAAACTCGACTTACAGACGAAATCCTTGTCGTGGACACCAGACGCGAAGAGGGCATCACCGGATTTGTTGCAGGGGGTGAGAGCAGACGACTTAGTGACGGTGTGATTGTTGGCGCCCCACACAAATTTGATCGTGTCACCGACGGAAGCATTCACGGCGAAGGGAACATAACGAAGAACACCCTGGCTAGGAGCGACAATGACAGTGTGGGTGGCCCCATTTCCATGGCTTCCCTCCTCCTGGTGACCGCTGGTAGGAGTAGGGGGAGTGTAAGGTTTGGGGGCACCGCCGTATGTAGCAAGACATTCTACGATAAGTTCAGTACACCACAAAGAGCATGATTTCTGGGCAACGCACGAGAGACGCAGTCATCATAGCTGTTTCCTCCCCAATTGGAGCTTCCAGAGCCGTAGGCAGGCGAAGATTGTGCAGGCCATGCCTCAGACGTCGAGGTTGCATAAACGACTTCTGAAGACCATGTCTGGTCGTTGCTGGAACCATATGAGCCGCTTGAGCCGTATGACGAGGTCGCATGAGCGACTTCCGAAGACCACGTCTGGTCGTTGCTGGAACCATATGAGCCGCTTGAGCCGTATGACGAGGTCGCATGAACGACTTCCGAAGACCACTTCTGGTCGTTGCTGGAGCCATACGAACCGCTCGAACCGTATGATCCGCTGGGAGCAGACTCGGAGGAGCTTGAGCCATAAGAGCCGTATGAACCGCTGGAGCCATATGCGCTGTCTTGCGAGTAGGGACGAGGAAGGGCAGAGACAAATCCGGAAAGGAGGACGGCAGCACCGAAGAAGGGGGCGATGAAGACCATTTCTTAGAATAGAACGAAGGAAAACCGTAGAGGTGTGGATGTCGTTGGACTGAAAACTACTGAACCTCCCAGGAGGATTTGCTGAAAATCTCTTTCAAAGAGGGGTGATCTACGAGGGCGGTAAATGGGCAGAGTCAGGGGACGAGCGTAAATCTGGCGTACCTCGAACGAAATTTGGGCTAGCCGAAGATCAACTCGACTCGAATGAGAGAGAGAAAGAACGAAAGGAAGAGAACGAAAAAATAAAAGAAAAGAAAGAAGAGGGGAGAGGGTGGAGGGTGGAGGAAGACCGGCCAGCGACGGTTTTTAAAACATCTGCTCCTGTCTGCTCCACGCGGAGATCAAAACCCATGGTAACGGTGATCAAGAAAATATCACTGATCAGGCTTCACTGGTGATTGTCGATCAAGCGTTCTTTAATGTAAGTACCTTCAGACCATCTGCGTCGGTCAGTTATGAGCGCTTGAGCATCCAATCCAGAAGTAGGACACCTTGTCAGTTCTACAGTTTGCAGCCTTTTGTCGTGGGGGGGCACATGTTGCACTTTCTGAGCGTCTCTAACCCATCCGTTCGGTAAAATCGGTGACGGCCATGTCGGGCAGTTGCCAAGATCTCCCCTAAGTCTCCCCTAAGCCTTCCTTTCTCGTCCGCCACACAAGGGAGCGACGCTGCGAATATAAGATACAAACACAAGTATGCCATACATCCTGCGCTTGGAATATTATTGTTTCCAAACAAAATCAAAATACATCTACTAGTCTACATCTACTAGTACATATTATGCTCATCGTTTCCGCTATCCAACCAACAACATCTATTTGCCATTGTCTGACCCATCAAAGATCCCTCGCATCTGTCGGGCTCCCATCTCATACCCGTCGAGGACCAGATGGCAGTCCTACTCGCGGTCGCGGGGTAATCTCCTTGGTATTATCCCACGGCGGCTCCTCCACAGGGAAGCGCCTTGATGATAAGTTTCGTTTGGCCGTGGCATCCCGGGAGGCTTTAAGTCTGTTGGTGGCTTTTGACGGGAGCGGAGCAACTCGCTGGGCAGGTTGTGAGGCGGGTACTTCCGGTGGTTTATAAGCATCGAAGACGTCGCGAAGTCCTCGAGGTTTGGGTGCGCCATTGATCGACTGGGCCGGTTCAGGATGACTGGCGTTGGTATCCCGACATAGCTGCTGGCGTGTGGGCTCGTCAAAGAGCCATGGAGGAAGATCAAGTGGGTTTGGGGTGATCATTTTATGGTAATCTTCCATGACACGACGGAGGTGTTGAGACTCAGTTTCTGACAAGACCATTAAACTCCGCGATGAAAGGCACAGAAAGGCATGCATATTCACCTGAAAATGTGGTAGTATTAGCGGCCACCAAAGCTCTGCCGACACCTCCGCTGACGGTGTTGGCCACCCAATCCCAGACAGTTGATCCATTTCCAGTTCCAGAATTCTCCTCAGGGCCTTGGTCCATGTCATTAGACGACCATAAGGATATCAAATCAATATTTAACGACTTACCTTGGAGGGAACGTTGTTCTTTACTGGGCAACTGACGTTGCCTCAGAGTTGCAGTATCGGGAAGTCGCTGAGGAGGGGATGATGATGAATCAGTTTATTGCCGGACAAGCTGCGACGAGCTAAGAGGCATAGCTGAGGAGGGGAGTGCGGGACCTTATCATCACTTGTGCGGGAAGATGTATAACCATCCTGAGGTTTCATGCGATCCAGCAGAGAAGATGCAGTCGAGGACGCAGATTCATCGGATGCATGTGAAGTGCTTGTTTGCGAACGTGGATAGGTTTGACGCGACGGTGAGAGAACAAGGGGAGCGGAGCGTTCGCGTTGCCTTTCAGGGCGAGAGGAAGGGCGAGATCGTGAGCTAGAGCGCTCTCGAGTAGGCATGGAAGGTTGGAAATCTTCTCTCGGGCGCGCTGCGGTACGAGAGCTGGGTCGGGGATTTGTGGGGAGGCCCCTGCCCATGCCAGGATGGCTACTAGTAGGCAGCATAGGAAAAAATAACAAATGTCAGATCCAGTCTGTGAAAACGCCAGCGGGTGAGGATCTGAATAAGAAAAATATGCAGTATTCGCCGGGAACAGCTGTGAGCGTACAAGTACAATGAAGCAGTGATCAAGTTACAACGGTAGTGATCAAGAAGTGATCAAGTGACAAGAATGTGATCAGGAAGCGCGATCTTCGGGCGTATCGGTGTGTGCACTGTAACCTTGTCGGCGCTATCTCTTTGACGGTCACCTACCTGCCACCATGTCCATATCTCGCACCACAGTGTCAGCGTTGAAGTCGCGCGTTGTCAGCCAGAACATTCGATCCCTGGCAACTGCGGTTGACAACGCAAGGTACAAAGTACTCGTCGTGGGCGGAGGTAGCTCGCTTCGATAATCCAAATCCACTAGAAGACGTTGATAAGTCTTGACAGGGAGTGGTGGGCTGTCTGTTGCCCACCAGATCTATGACCGCTTCAAGGCGACTGGCAAGCCCCTCAAAGAAGGCGATGTAGCCATTGTTGATGCAGCAGACTACCATTACTATCAGGTATGTTGCCCAGCCAGTCTACGCGACGAGCCCACCTCATACCAATATATAATCAGCCTGGATGGTGAAGCGCTTCGCCCCATCGTTACCTTTCTCTCGCTGATCTGTCTGCTAGGACGCTGGTAGGCGCTGGGCTCCGTCCCAAAACCGACTTCCGTGCCCCATTCGCTCCATTAGTCCCACGACACATTGCGCACATACCAGAAATCGTGAAGACGTTCTCCCCGAAGACATCGTCGGTCACCACTGCGTCAGGCAGGGAACTGTCTTATGACGCTCTAGTAGTTGCCACTGGTTTGCAGATCAACTGGGACGGTGTTCAAGGTCTCTCAAAAGCCCTTGGAGATCCCAACTCTGGGGTGTCGTCCATCTACTCGTATGACACTTGCGATAAGGTCTGGGAAGATGTTGAAGCCCTCCGCTCTGGGCATGCTATCTTTACACAACCCGCCGGAATCGTAAAATGCGCGGGCGGTAAGCTCTGAACGTCACCTAATGCCTATTCCGCGTCGTCAACCAAAATTTCCCCGCAGCTCCTCAGAAAATCATGTGGATGGCCTGGGATCGGTACCGCCGAACTGAACGCGGCGATAACATTAAAATCGACTTCTATACAGGCATGCCGACCATATTCAGTGTCAAGAAGTACTCGGACGCGCTCGATGCTCTTCGAGTTGAGCGTGGTGTCGGTGGCTATTTTCAACACAATCTTGTGGCAATAGACACCCCCAACCACAAAGCTACGTTCAAAACAGCCGACGGTTCTACTGTGGACGTTGACTATACTTTACTCCATGTCACCCCTCCGATGGGCCCCCTTGACATACTCAAGGGTTCTCCCATTGCTGACAGTGCCGGGTGGGTGGACGTCAATAAATCGACCTTGAGGCACAATAACCCCGAATATGGCAATATTTTCGCCTTGGGGGATTGCTCATCGCTCCCGACATCCAAAACAGCCGCAGCTATCACAGCCCAAGCTCCTGTCCTCACCGAGAATCTTTTCTCTGTGATGGACACCGGTAAACTGAGTGGCGCTGCCTATGACGGGTACACAAGTTGTCCCGTAAGTCATTGACCCTCCAGCCTCTTACACCATAATGATCTGTCATTTCCAGTTGCTCACAGGATATGGTGAATTGATGTTGGCTGAGTTCAAATACGGCCTGGAGCCGAAAGAGTCCTTCTCAAGTTTCTTGAACCAAGCTCAGAGCCACAGGTCAGCATGAGAGTACCATGTCTTTTCTAAAGCTCACGCATCGATTTTTGACAGGCTATTTTACCACTTGAAGAAGGTGATTTCATTTTTTGTGTCAATCTGAGAGTACAGGGTTGCTGAATACGCTTCCTCATTCCAGGACCTCTTCCCTGCTGCTTACTGGAACTACATGGTGACAGAATGTGCATTTCTTTTGGCGCTATTTCACTAACGGCAGTGTCTTAGGTACGGGGAAAATGGTTCGGAACCTCAGGCCTTGTGCGGCCCAAGTTAGTATGAGGCAAGAATGCGGTGGTTGGACCGGGCAGCGTAATCTACTTTTTACAATGGAATACACCCGATGTGACCTGATCATTTCTCTCGCCTGCGCTCAAAGCCGACAGCTCTACACACATATCTCGAATGACCTCTGCTCAGGTTATCACGGTCGGGGAATATCTTGAAACCAACTTCGATCCCGCTTCGTTGGCATAGTTCAAATACCCTGCTCCATACTCGAAACCACTTGTGGCTGTTTTTATGCAACGACGAAATCAAAGCGAAGGCCGCCGGCCCGGCCAAACTCAAGAAAGAAAGGATGAAGACGCAAGTGATGTACAGGTCAACCCTTACGAAGGTAGTCTTATCCGTTCCCACTTTATTTCAGCCTGGCTGAACAAAGTAGGAATCTGTTGCGCGTACTTGAAGCATCTAAGAGCATCTAGGCGCCTTTCTCGCGAACCGATGCAGGATGAAGACGAGGAGGAGGCACTGTTTAGACCCTCTCATTCTGCTCTACAGCAACTTGAGGCTACCGTGAATCGGTCAAACTATCACTACCCTAGCCTAAACGTCGCCGATCGTCTGCCCAACCCGAGGCCGGGCGGACGATCATCTAGCATGGTCGCCTCACAGCCCCTCACACATCCTAGTCTGAGTCCTACTTACTTAAAGTTGTCTTTCGTAATTTGGTCTGAAGCAGCTAGCGCTCACAGATGCTGCGTCTCAAGCAGGCCGTGAGACCTTCTCCAGTACAACCAAGGCAACACGAAAGAGACAGCACAGCGGAAAGCATCCTTAGTGTCACCACAAATTTTTTCGGTTACCTAGCTCTCCAGAAACTGCCCCACGTCAGCTTCGAGCCTCGATTACCCGCGATTTCTGTCGTAGACGGCCGCCGCCACATCGATCAACCAGTACTCCTGCGCGTACCACGTTCAAGGCACCTAAACCGAAACTTGAGGAAAGTGGCGATGAAGTAGACCTTATTTCTGAGTGATATTCAAGAGGCTGCGAAAGAAGAGGGCTACTTCGCGCGCGATGAGGAGGATGTAGGGGTTTGTGAATGCTGGACTTTAAAATATGTGATGCCAAGTGTTCAGCCGGTCGGCGAGATGCTACACCCACCGCCCACAATGAGATTCAACCTTTACCTCGAGCTCCCACTTCCCTTATTCATACGACATCATCGTGAACACTGCATTTACCATGGAGCATGGAGGAAGACGATTCGAACAGGGAGGGAGAACATTCGACAATAGAAAGAGACTATGTCGACTTGCTTAATGCTACCAATACCTACCCACTATCCATACACCGCGCCGTCAATCTTATCTTCAAGAACCTTTACCGCGATCACAAGAAATATGTCTTTCCCGTTGGCAAGGCCCATGCCATGAAGAACTTGGTGCGGACGGATTGTTTGGCCTTCTGCCGTAGTGATGCGCCTGATGTTATCACCCATTTTCAAGAGGTGACGCTCAGTGGACCCCCCCACATCAGGTCCAGACTCCGTTTGTCTTCAAAATCGTTATATGGTGGATGGTACCAAGACTAAGGAGGATGATGGACCTGAAAGAGGAGTCCCCATTTAGGGCCACAGATGAACAGACGGCTGCGTCTCGCGTCCGAGCATCGCGAAAGGTGATTGCTGCACGCCAAAGCCACGTCTGAGGATTCGGCACTTGCGTCCATCGCTTTTTTTATCGCAGCTTTGTAAAAGTATGTCGTGGCTTTGAAGCAGGTGCCTTCATCCATCGGCTATTAAAATTACCAACAATGCTTTGGAGCATCTTAAGACGCGTCGGATGGCCATGGAAGGGTGCAATACGCCCTTCTCTACTCTTGGGAGGCAGGCGCTGAGGCCTGAGGATCCGGCCCCTTGTCCTTTACCCCACGGCATATTTGGAGACGTGTAGGTCGTGCCCTGAACACAGAAGTTGTAAGCACGAAAGCGTCACATAGGATCATGGCTACCTGTGACCACCCCTTTTTCTTGCCTTCGCCCTGGCTGGCACCCCGCTTTCTCTGTCTTCACCACCCACCAGTCGACCTGGCTTGGAAAGTGCTGTCAGAACTGGTTGGTCTTCCCGGTCTGGGCAGTGTGGCTCTCCCTCCGAGGACCCAAAAGAAAGAGGCGCATCGCAGCTCTTGAAAAAACGATTGAAAACATGCTCGGGCAAAAAAAGGGGATGTCGCGTGTGTACTATGTACCGGTGGCAAAGTCAAGAACCTGTCAAAGATGCTGATAGTGGAGAAGCCAAGCGATGTGGTGTCGACTTGGAAAGTTTGACGGAAGGTGATGAAGACACTCGACATTTGGTAGCTCGACTCTGACCTCCTTTTCGAAGCCCCATCTTCTATAGTCCTTCGATAACGCTGATCCAATGGGGCAGTGTCGGCGCTTTTTGTCGTCGTTCACAAAACCCTTCCAGACATACAGTTGCTGTAACACTCAGCTTATGATTTGGGCCCACCCGCAGTGCACAGAAACACGTAGAGGCCAAACGAGTTACAGATCTAGACTTGGTACAGATACCCTCACCACACGGATTCTTATCACGGCTCCCGCAGCCACATCTATCATCATTTCAGATCCTCCACGACGAACTCTCAGCCGAAGCAAACTGGGGAGCTTGGGGTAGAAGGAAATGCCAACTTTGTCAGAGCCAATATCCAGGAAATCCGTGGGACCGGCGTTGTCTAGCCGTGTATCAATCGGATGGTAATATATTAGTTATGATGTATCAAGTACTAGTGCTTGGTAGCGTGTGTAAGTATGCATACAGAACAACAGAAATACCACCAAAGCCAACTGCAACAAGGTTTATGTTCCTCTGTCCATGACAGTCTGCGACATCATCGCATACTTACCTATACATACTTACGTCCAAGCCAACTTGTTGGCCCCTGATGCAAATCAGATGGTTCTCAAGCGTCAAGCTTCAAGAGTTAAATGGGTTTAATCCAAATACACTAAAGTGAAATTTACACGCGTTAGGGCACAAGAAGGCGACGAAAAAGGAGAAAAATCTCTCGAGGAGTCACGCTTATGGCGTTGTGTGCGTTCCTAAGTCGTCTAAGTGACTACACAAGTGCTCAAGACCAATCAGACATCCCAATGGGCATACCCTCCTGGATCTTCTCAATCAAGGCTCTCTTCATGAACTGCTCTTCCGCCAGTAGCCGCGTGCTCTGAGGTGATAGCGTCATGGCGTGCAAGCTGACTTACAAAGTTGATACTCACCCTCAAAAATCTCTCCAGATCAATGCGCCCGGTGTTCAATGCCCGATGAAGATGGTAGATCGTGTCTTCAATGGCATTGTCTTCCGCGACCAGGGATATGAGCCTAGTTGGAGAGTTCGGGGTCAGTGGTGTGTGAGAACGTGCACGGACTGGGTCTCGCACTGATTGTGGACTATGGTGGTGGAACAAATGAGTTCATCGACCTCGGGATCTCCCTTCCTGCGAAGTTCCGCGATGTTTATTTCCCCCTGCTGTACAATACCCTTCATCCGACCGGCTACGTTGCGACATACGTCCCGTACAGCCTCCAGACGGGCCATCTCATCGCGGATAGCAGGTTCGCCGGCGAGAAGATCCGTCTGGTGAGCGCGGAGGCGCTCGGCGTCGAGAACAAGTGCCTGAGATAAGGAACTAAGCTCTGATGTCACTTTGTAATATACTTGTTCATGGAGATGAAGTAGCTCCGGGTTGGGTGGGCGCGGAGGCGGTGCAGCCGTAACAGTGGATATCTGAGCTTCTGGAGTATCCTCGTCAAGGAGGTTCAGGATGGGTGCTGGGGGTCGATGGAGGGCCGCGCGGTCCGAGGAAGGTTGCAACGGAACTTGATTCGTTGATGGCGCTGCGGCGGCTATTGAAGACGGCGGCGGAGGGCGAGGAGGGGCAGGGACGCTTCCTGGAGGAGATGCTGGGCTTGCGGAACTAAAAACGTGTGCTTGGGGATCCTGATGGGAGGAGTATGGTGTTGGCGGTACAATTCTGGCAGCGGGAATGGCGTAACTCGGCGGTATCGGGGGTGCCGCATATGACGTCCTGTACTGTGGCGGCAAAGCGTCTACAGGAGGGCGGGGAGGTAGAGAAGGTTCCGATCCTGATCCAAGAGCTCCCGGGCTTGTCTGTATCTGGGAACTTTGAGCCTGTGATATAGCAAACGGAGGTATGTAGCCGAAACATACACTTTGAATAGGTGTCGTGATTATCTGAGGTTGGTGGGTGCCTGGACTGGAATAAACAGACGGCGTCGGCTTGGGAGGAATGGCGGGCCGATCGGGCGTCATCTGCCGCACTTGGGGCGAAGGTGTGTGAGTGGGTTGCGCAGACGGTATTGGAGGTGGAGGTCTTCCTCGAGGGTCGCTAACTGGGCTTGGTCGAGGAAATGTGGGCGCGGCGACATGTGCTGGTGGCTTAGCGTATACGGGGGGCTCTTGAGAGAAATGATTTTGCATTGCCTCCAGCAATGCTAACAGATTGCGACCCTAGAGAGATATAAGCATCGATCAGCCGCGGTGGGTAGCTACATACCTCGCTCTTGCGCTCCCAATGTTGCAAGAACTCTATTGAGCATTTCCCACTAACATCGATGTATTTGCCTGCTTTCACAAGCATGTCGTTGGTCGGCACGACATAGGCAATGGGGGGCTCCTTGGGATAGTTGCGGGCCACCCAGACAGCGATCGGGATGTTGTAGGATGCACCACGGAAGGAGATGGGAAGGAGACCATGAACACAGAGGAGCAGCTGAGTGCGACCATCGTCGTAAGCTGGACGAAAATCAGACCAGATTCATATGCCTTGTGGGAAAACACTAAACTGTAGACATCCGACTTTGGACGAAGGGTGGGGAACCGTGTGAGAACGGAGTCAATATCAACATATACGCGATCGCGCTGGGAGTAGGTCTGGACGTTGTGGCGCAGCCATTTCTGCGTCAGCGATTCTGGAGAACTCATTCAGGATGGCGGTCGAGTGATTTCGTTCCGAGCCGATGGAGGCCAGTGCGTCTCTCACGGCACCCGATTTGGGGCAATCTCGATCTGACAGTACCGGGGTCCTCCTTCCCGTTTGGGGGGCGCCCCAATCTGCTTCCGTCAGATCTGGTGCAACAATAAGATCGGCCGTGTGTCTGTCTGTGTGTATTGTCTCCTCTCGAGTCATCTGCTCAATTGGGTAGGTACAAAGGAGGCATTGAAACTGTGGGGTGCTGTGGCCCCTGCTCTGTCTTGTGCGGCGTCGTTTCTGCTGTGTGCATCCTAGGCGGAAGAGGTCTGCGTGCCAGCTTGAACAAACCGTGAAGCCACGGCCGTGTTGTTCTTCTCGTCGTGGCCGATCTGACGGAGGCTAATTGTACCATCTCCCACCAGGTGGTCCCCTCTTTCCTAATCCGTCCCGGATCTCGGATCTTGGTATCGCCGTCGTCTCAGCAGCATGCTCTGGACATTCCCGTTTCTGAACCGACCATATAGTTCCGGAAGACTTTCTTCATGTATATAAGCCCCCGCCTTCGGTCAGTTTCTGCCTTTCGCCGTTCGGGTCTCCTCCGACATGTCCTCCTTCTCCTCCTCCAAGCACAAGAAACCAGAGCCCTCCAGTGCCCTCACTCCACAACGAAAGCACCGCAAGCTCCTGAAAGATGGAAGTGGTACAGAAGTCTGGCCGGAAAGTATTGAGAACATCTTCGTGCAAGGTTCGTCCCACGTGTCGTCATGTCAATCCAGACCGTTCACAACATTCCAGGTCTCCATGAATACTGGGAATCGCCCTGGGCCGCCTATTCTCAATCCCGTGGCCGCAGCCGATGGCGGAATCAGTTCTTGGTCGACTATCTACAGAAAGCCGGCATCAATAGGTCGAAGAAACAAGTCGCGAGCCACATCCAAGTCTTGAGGAATATGTGGAAGGGCGAGCCAGGTCCGTCGCGACTCGTCATTGTCGGTCTAATCTGACGTACTCTTTGATCAGAATTTTATCTTGTTTCTGGTGGGGAAGAACCTCTCGTAGACAGCCCCGTCAAGCTCGATGATCGTTCTTTGATATCACTCGATTTTGACGACACAGATGGCAATTCCTCCAGTTCCGCCTCCCCCGATTTTTCTCCTCCTGAGTTTCAAAGCGAATTCCCCCCGACTCCTGCGCTATTTACCAGTGGTTACGACCTCAGCTCTTACACACCTCTTTCGAAAGGTTCGCCTTACGCCTCACCCCACTCCCGCGACACCATCTGTACGACGTCCATGCCGAGCTCGCTTTCACGATATCCCGTGGACATGGCTGTGCACCACTCTCACGAAGAACTACCTGTCCGAAATCCCCACTATCCTCTGGGCGCATATCCGTCCAACTACGGCCATGTCGTGCACGATGCACACTCCACCGACCACTATCCTATACCCCGCAACACGTATCTCTCCCACTTTCCGCCGCCGAATCGGACCACCTCTATCTGTTTGTTGGCAGACGGCATGTCGCCTCTTTCCATCAAGCTTGATGCGTTGACGTCATCTCCGCATTCGACGTCAACAGCGCTCGCGCTCAAGATACGACTATGCATCACTCCTGTGGATGACATCCGTAGCTCATCATCGCTACACGGCTTTATCGCCACTGTCTCACTCTTGCGATTGTGGGCCAATTCTGGTAAATGTATCACCAAGGTGTACACAAACAGCCTTTGTGTTTCAGAGGAGGTCGGAGCCCTCGAGGTGTCCAACATCGAAGTAGGCACCGTGAATGCCATGTTGCCAGAATCGTCCCTTAACCGATGCCGCTGGTTCGATGCCTGTTAGTTTGCTCTTCCCCATGTTGATGATACCCTGATCTGAGCGCGTCTATCTAGCCATTACAACCAGTCTCACTCAAGAAATCGTCGTCGACGGCGAACCACTAGTTTATATTATTTACGACCTCGATCGCAGCCAAGGAAACGTAATGCCTTCTGCTGAACTTATGGGTTATCAAAATCGCAAGGTTGCCGCAAAGCAATCTCCGCCTATCGACCCACCTTCTCCTCACTCCCCCCATTCGCCACTGTACCCAGGCTACCCGATTCAATCAAGTCCGCCTTCACGACAACCTTCGCTTTCGTCTGCGCTGATGCCTACCTATACCCGACATTCGCACTCCATGTCATTTTGATTTGTTTTCCCTTCTGGTTAGGGGGTTGTATATAGACTCCCCATGTTTTGCACGTATTGGAACATTGTATACCGAATCTCCGGAGTCCTTGACGGACCGACAGGCTGTCTAAATAATTGTCGTAGTAGCTTTTGTATATTCACGTCGAAACTGTGTAGCTAAAATAATTGTAATGAGGACTAACAATACGAACTACGGCCTCTCTTATGACCGAGTGGTGCTCAGGATCTTCCCGGCCGCCTCCCGAACTTGGGCGTCCAAATGAGTGGTGTGCAACGAATGGAGTTCCCAGAACGATGTTCCAAATGGATGGGAAAGCTGCGGGTCGTCAATGTCTGGCCGATATATACCGTCAAAGGTCCGGTCCTCAGTGGATAGGAGAGCTTCTAGTTTTGGATCTTTTGCAACGAGCCCGCCGACAAAATCAAGCGTGCGGAGAGTGGTAGCTGGCGGCCAATGGAGGGAGGCGCTCAGAAGGCGTTTGGCAAACGCTGCAGAACGCCCAGGAGGTGCCGCTGCACCAAAGGAACGTGGTGAGAACACAATGTTCAAAGCGCGGAATAACATATCGGCCACGGAGTGTGTTTTCACTGGCCGCACCTCGGAGGCAAAGGAAGGCTTCGGAGCAATATCGACGTCACTCATGAGGCTCAGAGGAAGGATAATCGCATATAGGCACGAAATAAAATCACTGAGATCGATATTCAGGGCTTCGCCTGTGATCGACGGAGGGAGTGAGCATGATAAAAGAAGGAGCAGGGGTGAACAGACGTGCCTTGCCCTGATAGAAGTTCGAAGGCGGTGACAATGCACAACAAACGATGACGTACGTCGTCAGCAGAGTTGGTTACAGCATCGGCGTCGTCATCATCGCTATCACCGGATTCTCGCGAAATTAAGCCCTTGAGAACCTTCATCAGGTCTTTGAAAAAGTCAATGTTGACGAGGTGCGCATATTTGGAGATTCCGTGCAGAGCGGCGGGTAGGAGGGGTGAGGGTCGCGGATTTTTAAGAATCCGGAAGTAGAGAACGAACAGGAGCTTCAGCGTCTCGGTTTGCTAGAAGTAAAAGGCATTCAGACATCGTCTCGATTGGTGAAACGTTCTTTCCCCACCGTAACTGCTCGCTCGTCCTTATCAACCTCGGCTTCTGCTTCGCGGAATTCTTTGTCGATTTCCTTCTTTTCCCGCAACGCCTTCTTCGCCTTTTTGCTCAAGTGAGGAAGTTCGGTACTCTTTCCTTTGGCTCTCCGGGCAGCTGACTTGCTGCTTGACGGTTTCTGTGGCTTGTCTGTCGTCGATTCTGAGGCTCGCACACCAAGCTCTGTCTTGAGTCGCAGGTGAAGGAGACATGAGAGCACCTCGGGATGGACGTTGAATCGTTTCTCTTTCACCATCCTGTTCAATAGGCGGACAGCCTCCAAGGAAGCGACACCTGTAAGGTCCTCACGGAATACACGAATGAGAGTGTTGAGGCACAGGTCGGAAGACTGGTTTGAATCAGATGTAGGTCTAAAGCAACGCAAACGAGAGAAATGTACCGTGTCCCAAGATCTTTTGCTCAATCGAGCAACAATGCAGCTCATGAGATTTACTCGGAAGTTGAAGTGCGTAACTTCGGTCAGCAAAGTACACATGCTTTTGAGAGCGATGTCGGCGAGGTCACTGCGAGCTATGAAGTTCGTTATGTTGCTGTCACTGACTACCGAAAAAATAATACCTTTGAGCTCAGCTTCTAGCGATCGCAGATAATTTTGGTAGACAACCACCACGCCTTGCTCCCAGTCTCGCGTGCGGGCTACCATTTGGCTGACTTTCTCCGCTTTTTCTTTGTCAGTTAAAGCCCGAATCCGATACCCGGGGATGATGTCCTTGAATACTGCCAGCTGGGAGAGGGTAGCCAGTTTTCTGATCATCGGATCGTTTGGCACAGGGTCTGGGTGGGTGGGCGTCGTGATTTCCGTCAATGAGAACGTATGTAGGCGACGCAGGAGTCCAAGCTGATAAAAACTCGTCAGACATGATGAAGCGATGCGGGCAGGGAGCTTACGCTGTTTTCGGGGTCTGCGACGATTTCTTGACAAATTCCAGCTATTTGCTCCTTCGCACCATGAATGCGCGCCGACCTGGATTTGTGTCCAACAACGTCAACAACTGCCGGCCGCCCAAAACGAGCTCCAGTAGAAACATCGTCGACCCTTCGCAGTTCCTCTTCTACGTGGGATGCATTGTCTTCGCTATCTTCCTCCAGTGTGGCGACGGGGGCAGCCACCTTTGTTCCAGTGGATTTGATTCGGCCGTCTGGTAATTTTATGGGGAGTCCTTTCACGCCCGTGTCTTTCTCGGGCTCCCATGAGGGGCGGCGTTTCCGGGGGGCCTTCTCATAGGACATTTCGACATCTGAGGCGTCGTCGCCAGGGGAAAGTGCGTAGTTATCGTCGAGCGGACTATTGTCGTCTCCGTCAGTGCCCTCGACAGATTCCAGTTCGGAATCCCAAACAGTGTCATCCTCATCATGCGAGTCGATGGAAGGCAAGTCGTCGTCTTCTGCAGCCTGCCTAACCGGTTTGTTCAACAAATGTAATCGCTCAGTCTCCTTTTTGCTCCTACAAGAGAGTTAGAGCACACATGTAGGCGAGTGGAGAAAATACTCGTACCTAGATATGCCCTTGTGGTCAAGAGCGTTTAGAAAGGTTGCCGCCCCGCCGTATTCTGCGAAAACTTCCAGATCTTGGTCAGACAGCTCTAGATCGTCTTCGTCCTCATGCGCAGGGATCGGTATAGTTTCACGATCGGCTGCTTTCCCCTTTCCATTATCCTTTGGCTTGATGTTATGTTTCTTCGGTCCTGCTTGGGGTGCAGGTTTCGAGCTAAGTTTCCGTTTTTTAGATGGGCCCTGGAAAGACGTTCAAGACGGCCTTATCTGATATTAGACGAGGAACACACCTGAGACGCTGGCGCAGCCCGCTTTCCATTTTGCTTCATCAATGCAGCAGAGCAGCAGAGTTGCTGGACCTCAGCTTGAATGGAAGTTTATTGATGGTCCTGTCGGCATTTCACCACCTCGGCAACTTAAACGCCCTGGAACGTGACCGCGTGACACTGACGCGCCCAGCGCCGCTTCATCTGCCTCGAACCGAGCCCTGTGGCACCTACGTCTATCTTTCATATCTGAGCGGCCGACTGGTATCTCAGGGAGCTGAGGCTCTGTTCGTATTCTCTCTGATAAGCGATCCACAATGGACGACGCACCACCTCCTACCGAACATGTCCTGCGGCCCCACCATGTTGGCCTGCTTACGATTCTCATGCTTGCCTTCAAAGAGCCAGACTCTAAGGCTATCCCACCTCCCTTCCTGCTTCATTTGTATCGTGTACTTCTCAACGAAATCTCCGAGGTATGCCTTGCTATACTTTGGCCAACAAAATCCTGACATCCCGTCCGTTCAAGGTTACCCGACCAATGTCATATCATGAACTGATACAGGCTGCGTGCAGTGGTCCCGCTGGATCCTCTGACCTATGTCTAAAAACAGTAATTGCAATCAAAGCCGCTGTACGCAGACCATTCAGTCAAACAATTTCTTATGGTAACATAGATTTCATGAACAGCACACCGATCTCAAGAGCGCCGAGCAAATAACAAACTTTTTTGGAAGTTAGGATGCGCTTTTGTTTTTTTTGATTCCATGCGAATTGATGAAACCAGCCCTTCCCTCGCTGTTTGTGGAAAAAAGCGAAGACGTCAGTCCAACTTATTCTCGTGTCTCGATTCCTCACTGAGTTCACACACAGGAACCACCTATCCTTGTGATCAATTAGATATATCTATGAATTCGCGACCTATTCTCAACGGACCCGTTACAGATGCGCCGCTCAATTTTCGGCTATTTTTGTCGCCGTTGTTTTGTTAGTTTCATAAAACTTTCGTTCTCTGGTGTCGTCAAACTTCAAAAGGACTACCAAGCTTGGTGTCTTGGCGATGCCGACGTCGGTTATGAGCCTGTTGTGAAAGACCACCTAAACAATTGTATGTGTCGCATGGTTTCAATGGCTGTTTTACTATGCTGACCTCTCAATACCCAGCCGATCAATTGATCTTCAAAACACAAGCTGATAAGAAATCGTGGGCCAAGCCCGATGCCTATGAAGCGTACGTAGTTGGCAGTCGATAGACTGGGAGATATTTCAATCACATAACTCCAGATGGGAAAAGGGACGCGCCACTGGTGACGAAAATATAGCCACAGAGAACTTGCGGCGCTTCTTTGAACAACATTTCCACGAAAACAATGACTCGTACGTAGCTTTTTTTTGACAAACCCTCTACCATGCAATATTCAAATAATAGGGGTGTTCGACAACATGCGTTGTTGAATTTAGTGCGAATGCACTATCTTCGCAATGAAATGACGGCGGCACGTAAGGTATTTATGATGAATTGCATCGGCTATGGCTCCCCACTTATCGACCGCCCAAGCTCTTGATGGAAGCAATAACGGTGGCTCGTACCAGCGGTGACAGAGTAACCTTACAACATTGCATCAGGTCGAAATTTCATCATTCTTTAAGCTCTCTTTACTAACACAGTCTCGCAGTATGTTGCATCGACTCCCGCCTATATTTCCTGGGCGAAAACCTGCTTTAAACGAGATTCAACCCGACCTGCATCCCCTTGAAGTTTTATTCGATGTCAAGAAGCTCATCGATACGCAAAACGTATAGAGACCTTTTTTTTTGCCTAACCTGATTCTCACCAACTTCAGGATCAACCTCTAAGTGCTGCATTTATGAAAATCGAGCAGGCAGTTGGTTTATATGACCACTGGCTGGACGTGCAAGGTGCGCTGTTGGTCGAAGAAGATCAGTGGGCTCAACACGCTGTACAATCGGTTGTATGGGACGCTTCCGGTATATTTCAGTCATTTCCATCAATTTCTTGGCGCTAACTGTGAGCAGGTTGCAACCAACTTGCTTCCATCGAGGAATCAATAGTACTAGCCTTTACCCAGTCGCGTGGCCAAGATCACAACAGAATCACGGTGCTACTCAACCGAGCGTATAAGGTACTTTCCATGAGCGAGAAATCAGCTAGATATACCTCACATCTTCCAATAGCGAGCGAGGCAGGGGGCGTATACCGAGGCGCTAACCACGCTGTTGGAGCCTGATGTTTGGCGTGGCCTTTCAATTGACGACTACACAGCCTGGGCCCAGGAAATTTGGCACATTCTTGTGTTGCGCGCGACTCGACGGTGTGTAGCTCGTTTCGTATTATTTATTCTCGGCTTCGCCTCAAGCAAGCATCGCAAAAGTGGACAGGATCGCCTGTATCGTGAATATCTCCTTCCGCGCCGACCTCCAGGAGACTACAATCCTAGAGAGTATGTTCACCATGCAGTATCAACATCATTCGACAAGATACGAGATCCCCTCTATGACGTAATACAGATGCGCGTGCGTAGACAATTCCTCAAGCCGTTGACCACGCCACTGATTCAAAATAGAGATACGACCAAGCCTCCTCCTCGATCGAACAGCTGCTGAGAGCCCTGTGGCATTCAGAGTTTTTGAATCATCTCAAAGACTATCGGACTGCCATTGTTCTGTTGGCGGATGTTGGACTCGAGTTTGTAATGTCACAAAGGTCGAAGAGAATTTTGGAAGAGATCATGCCACAGGCGCGTTCATGCTCAATGACACATGTATTCAGCAGCTGATGCACTAACCCAGTTAATCAATGGTAATGACATCGAACAACGCGCTTTCGCGTGTTTCACCCTTGCGCGAAGCATACTGGCTGTTGGTGGCACTGGTACGTGTTGTCGGTGTTGGGTTGAACGGTCGCGTCAATGGCGTGTTAATTTTCTTCGACCTCAGCGCCCTTGCTCAAAGAAGCGCTTTCGTACTTGCTGATAGCTGAGGGAGACTACCGAACACTTCAGATCACCAGCTCACTACTGGACCTTCAATATCTGCTTGCCGTTATCTACCACAACTTGGGTATGAAACGGGAGAGGGATGAAGCAGCCAAACGGCACCTGGAAACCAAGGCGCAGCAGCAGAAATTGGAGGCGCATGTCAACGATGAGGAGATGCGGCAGATCCTTGAAGTTGTAGGGTTGGTCGGGGCTGGCCTCGCTGGTAGACAGTCTTAGGCAGTACTTTAGCCAGTGACGTTTCGTAGATCTTAGTCATCACGTGACCAGATCAACCGAGGAGCGCGTTTTCCCATCTCCCAACTTCAACAACGTGCTATACTGTTCCGTTTCCGTAGAGGATGGACGGTCCACCTCCTCAAGAAGAGGATTTTTCCCAGATCCCCATCTCTGACCGACTCGCCCACAAGAACTGGAAAGCCCGCGTCAGCGCCTACGAGGCCCTCGTCAAGGTTTTCCAAACGACCGCCTCCGATACTGATCCCGCGTTCAGACCCTACGTCAACAACCCCGATCTCCTCAAGAAGATTGCGACAGACTCCAACGCGGTAGCACAAGAGAAGGGTGTCGAGTGCCTTGTGGCATTCGTCAAGTTTGCTGGAGAGACTGCCTCGAAGACGCGCGAGGCCGTGATACCTGCATTAGTGGACAAGTGTTTTGGCTCTGCAAGGGCAGGGACGAGAACTCAGGCTGTGGAGCTTACTCTTCAATATGTCGAAGTCGAAAATGGAGGAGCAGGGGTTGTGGTACGTTGAACAGGTGTGCTGTTTACGCGCGATGCAGGTCTCATTCTTACTCGTTTTCCAGGCCGATGTACTCCCTGGACTAGCGGCTAAGCAACCCAAGGCGGTTGCCGGGTGCGTCCTCGCGTTGAAAGAAATTATCCGGTGAGTAGTGCCCTCAGATTGTCCGATCTCCCGAACGTCACGGGTGGAACCAACAACTCCACTATAGCAATCGAATGGACCACTTGACTGACCTTTATTTCCGTTATTCAGTGTGTTCGGTACCCAAAGCACGCCACCACCTCCGATCCTTAAGGCACTACCTAAGATCTTCGCGCACAGCGACAAGACGGTCAGAGCAGAAGGAACGGCGCTCGCGCACGTCCTATATCAATATATTGGAGCTGGTATCGAACCATGGTTGGCAGATCTGAAACCTGTGCAAGTGAAAGAGTTAAAAGAAGTGTTCGAGAAGATGGAGAGCGAGGGCAACGGGAAAGGCAAGGTCAAACCGGAGAGGCTTACGCGCCAACAGGCTCGAGAAGCAGAAACAATCGATGAGGCCGAAGAGCATGGAGACGTCAATGATGCCCCAGCAGAGGTTGAGGGTGTGTACTCCTGTCTGCCTAAAAACGTGTACTGACCCTCGTTGATGGAGAAGTGCTGGATCCACGAGCGTTCGCAGAACCCGTTGACATCGTCCCCAAGTTATCCTCTACTCTACACCCTTCCCTGAAGTCGTCGAAGTGGAAAGAGCGAAAGGAGGCCCTTGACGATCTTTTGACACTATTACAAGCGACCCCCAGACTCAAGGATTCTCCGGAGCTCGGTGAATTGACAAAAGCACTCGCTGCGCGAGTCTCCGGGGATGCAAATATCATGTGTGTCATCGTGGCAGCGTCTTGTATCGAGGAGCTCGCCAAAGGTTTGATGGCCGCTTTCGGGAAATATCGAGAAGGGGTGGTTCCTCCGATGTTGACGAGATTGAAGGAGAGAAAAGCCAATGTCACGGATGCCATCGGCAGTGCACTGGATGTCGTGTTCGCCACAGTGAGTTTTTTTTTTCAAATATCTCAGATGGATTAGAAAACAAATCTCTGCATGACAGACGACTCTTGCGGATGTGCTACCAGATCTTGAAGTTGAAATGAAATCCAAAAATCCGCAAGTGAAAGAAGGGACGCTCAAATTCCTAGGTAGATGCCTCGCGACATCTCCTACTCCGATCCCACCACCGCAACTAAAGCCCATTGCGGATGCTTTGGCGATCTTGCTCGAAGATGGGTATGAGGGAGCGCGGAATGAGGCGGCGACATGCTTGGGGACCTTGATGAAGATGGTTGGAGAGCGTCCTCTGAACGCCATTATGGACAGTTTGGCAGATGTGAGGAAGGCGAAGGTCAAGGAAGCATACGAGAAGGCTACTGTCAAGTGTACGTCTGCGAAGGCCGCTCCAAAAACTGCCCCCCCAAAACCTGCTGCACCACCTCCCAAGCCCGTGAAAAAGGCCCCAGTTGCAAAGCCTGCCCCCGCCGAGGAAGAGGATGCTCCGGTAGCGAAGCCACTGATGAAGGCCGCTGTGAGTCGCGCATTTCTTGGGATCTTCGATTTGACTGACTTCTTTCCTTAGCCGAAGAAGCCGCCTGTGTTATCCAGTGCAGCAGCAGCCGTGAAGAAACCAGTCGCGGCTGCACCTTCCAAATCATCCAAATCTGCCCCATCTGCAGGGCCCGGTGCTCTCGATGCATTCAAATACAAGCATACCCCAGAGGATGCCGAAGCCCTCGCTGCCGAAAATCTACCATCCTCCATCATGACCGACCTGGGCGATGCAAACTGGAAAACTAGACTGGCCGCGCTTGATGAATTGACAACCTGGGTGGAGAGCGAGATTAACACGCTTGACGCCGAGGTCTTGGTGCGAGCGTTGGCAAAGAAGTGCTGGGGAGAGAAGAACTTCCAAGTACGTTTTGAGCTTGAGCTTTAGGATAGTATTTTGAACGCCCTCTCTCAGGTCTCTACGAAAGTATATGGCATACTTTCCACTCTTGCGGAGAAATGTCCATCGTTTGGACGCTCCTGCCCTGCCTTAAGCGTAGCCCATCTGGTTGAAAAGCTTGGGGATATGAAGTTGAAGAAACCTGCGGGCGAAACGATGCTGATTTTCGCCGAGAAGACCTCGTTGCAATTTGTGTTGAAACAGGGTATGTTTCTGCTGCTGTTTCGTCTTATTTGTAACCTCATTCTGTACAGCGTATGAACCCTTATCCAAGTTGAAAGCACCCAAAGTTCTGGCCGACTCGATCACTTGGATAAATACAGCTTTGACAGAATTTGGCATTGGAGGATTAGCGCTACGAAGCCTCATCGAATCCCTCAAGGCCGCGTTGCAGAACTCCAACGCTGCAGTCCGTACTAGTGCGACCAAAACACTGGTCACGGTGAAGTTGTTCGCTGGATCTAGTAAGTTCAAGACCGAATTTGTCAAACCCGCGGTCATTTGTTAACCTGTTTGAATAGGTATCAAGGATTTCTTGGAGGACTTGAATCCGCAATTGCTCAACACCATCACATCCGAGTTTGATAAAGTCGAAGGCACTCCTGCGCCGGAGCCCACCCGCACGTCAGCCGATCTCGTGAATATGGGGCCCTCCGGATCTGGGACAGGTGGTGGATCGAAACAGGGCGACCCCTTGGATGACCTATTTCCTCGCGTTGAACTTGACTCGCTGATGAAAGGCACAACGATCTTGGCGGATTCTAAGAGCGAGGCCTGGAAAACTAAGAAGGAAGCTCTCGAAAATTTGCAGGCGATTCTTGACCAAGGCAGCAATAAGCGCCTCAAAGGAAACATGGGTACTCATCTCTGAACTTTCGTTTGATCATCTAACAATCTTCCTTCCTAGGCGAAATTGGTCAGACTCTGAAAGCCCGAGTCGGGGACACGAACAAAGCCGTCCAGATTCTGGCTTTAGATATCGTCTGCCGCATCTCTACGGGGATGGGGAAACCATTCGAGAAGCACGCCCGCCTTTTTGCAGCTCCTCTTTGCGCTGTCTTGGCCGATCAGAAGGCTCCAATCCGTGCCGCTGCTATTCAGGCTTTGACGGCCATCGCGACGGCATGCGAGGGTTTGGACGTCATGGTACCAGGAATTGCCACAGGCCTGGAGGCGACCAATCCGATGCAAAAGGGGACTCTTACTAATTGGCTGGCGGATTGGTTTAAGGAACATCCTCCGTCTCCGCCGCTAGACCTGAACGCATGGGTCCCTCCGATTTTAGCATCGCTTGACGACCGCAATGCTGATGTACGGAAGGGCGCTCAGGCCTTACTCCCTGCTTTGATCACATGTGCAGGCTTCGACTACGTGATGGGACAGACGAATTCGCTCAAGCCAGCGTCGCGTGCAAGCGCCGCTCCTCTGATACAAGCCGCCCGCCCAACAACTACACCTAAGCCGGCTCCGGCTGCACCAACAGCAAAATCTGCGAAGCTACCCGCTGCAGCCACGTCTCCCACTGCAGCAAGCCCTCCTCCCGACTCCCCGACAACATCTGCGCAGCCTCCAGCTACTACGGGACCGAAGTTGACTGGCGTTCGTCGGAAGCTACCCCAGGGGAGCAACCGTCCTGACTCACGTCCGGAAACACCACTCGACGTACCTACGACGCGTATCAAGCCAGGCATAGGCGGACTGAAGCGACCCGCCACGGCCGCGGCCGCTCCATCTCCAAGTCCCGCGGCGTCGCTGCCGTTCTACTCATCCAACCTTGATGCAAAAAAAGCTAGATGCGGCAAAGATGCATCGAAGTGGATCAACGAGGGTGGTCCGACTCGCAAAGACCTTGCCGACCTTCTACAAAGTCAAATGGAACCACACACTTCGAAAGACCTGGTCGCTCGCTTGTTCAGCCAGGATCACAACGCCGTCAATGATCACATTCATGGCCTTACCGCCATGAGCGACTTCTACACCAACGCTCAGAGCGCTGACGAGAATTTTGCGGCCGTTTGCATGGCAAGCCTTGACCTGCCACTAAAATATGCTTCCATAAAGGCTCACGAGCCACAACCCAATTTGATATCAAAGTGCCTGGATGTCGTTGAGGCCGTTCTAGGCTTCCTACGAAGTGTGAACTACCAGCTCACAGACGGCGAAGCGCTCTGTTTCATCCCTACTATGGTCTTCAAGGTATTTTTTTCTTCTTTATTCTCATTCTCCCACAATGACTGTATTTATAGCTCGGTGATGCTCGAGAACAAGTTCGAGGCCGCGTTCAACAGATTTTCCGATCTCTCCCATTGGTTTACGCATACAGCCGCGTTTTCCAAATACTATTGGACCATGGCCTCAGGTCCAAAGTAGCGAAGACTCGCCAGGGCACTCTTGACGAGATGGCGAGTATACTGAAGAAATCGGGAATGGGGGCGTGCGAGCCTACCAAGGCATTCCCCCTCATCGCCTCGATGCTTGCTGACAAGGACTCCCAAGTTCGGAAGTCAGCCCTTGGTACGCTCAGGTGAGAGATAACTTCATAGTCATAGATTGTTCGTTCGCTCTCTGATAAGCGGGTTTATAGCGAAGGATTTACCCTCGTTGGAGAAAAAATATGGTCGTTGGTTGGTCCATTGCCAGCGAAAGACAAGACTTTGTTGGAAGAACGGTTACGGCGTGTGCCTGGGCCCAGTCCTCAAGAGAAAGGAGTGAATCCTGGTCCTGCGCCTGCAGTAGCTCGTCTGGCTGCTCCTGGTGTTAGACCCGCCTCTCCTCTGGCCGTCTCGCGGATTGCTGCTTTGCCTCGACCGGGTAGCCCTTCTGTCGGGGTTGGATCCTCGCGACTTGCTCGTCCCTCCTCACCTGCCCGTACACTGCGTGCTGGGTCTCCCACCTTTACCAGTATTCCTCGTTCTGAATCTCCCACACCAAGCTCTCCGAAAGGCATTGCGCGACCAAAAAGCTTGATGCCTTCGAGGCTTGGCCGTCCTCGCCCTGCTTTCTCACAGCCTCCTGCTTCCGCTGCGCGTGAAGAGGCACTCATGGACGAGCCAGCGCCGTCCAGCAGTCGCAGCAAGGCAGAGTCCATCCTTTTAGGTGTTCCCGGGAACGAGATGAACATCCCTATGGGATCAGAAAATATCACCCTTACCATTTCTAGCATCTTGAGCAGCGATCCTTCTCGCAGCGTGGACGCTCTCAAAAAAATCCAGAAGATTCTGGCGGTTGGACCAGAAGCAGGCCCCGATATCCCCCAATATCGCGAACTCGCGGACCATACGGAAGGCCTTATTGAAACCATCACTCTACAAATGGCTCATGTGTTCGATCGACCGGAGGAACTCATACCTGACGACAATTTCCGATTGGCGAAACATCTTATACAGACTCTCAACAACTTCTGTGACCATGCGTACTTGGCAGAGTCGCTGACTGTAGATATATTGACGTCCCTTCTGGAAGAGCTTACTTTGCGGCTCCTGGAGACCGATGACAGTCAAGTCAAGAAGGTGAAGGACCTGTCACGGTTCATAAATATGATCATCTTGAGGCTGTTCGCTACTGGCCGAAGGATGTCAATATTTCGGTGACTATCTCCTGTTCATCTCAATCGTCGACTTACTGACAAAAGTCTTCTTTGCAGTGCCCTGTTTGCTCTCTTGCTCCAGATCGTGAAACCTTTCCCAAGCAACGGCACCTTACCTGACTCGAAGGAGTCCAAGGTGGCGGAGCTAGTCTTGAAATGTGTTTGGAAATTGGCCCGGAACATACCTCAGGACTTGAGCGAAAATAAACTCGATCCAGTGGAACTTTTCCCAGCTATCGAACACTTCTTGCAATCAATTCCTCCAAACGAATGGCGGGCACGGGCGACGAACAAGGTGCCATGTGGTGATATGCCGCTGAGGACCATCAAGGTCATTATCCAGCACGTCGTTGGTGAGTATCGTCCTTTCTCAGTGTTGCAGTTCATCTCTGACACCCCCACCTAGCTCATTACGGAGACGACGTCTACGACTTGCTCTCAGCCGCATTCGACGACCCGTCTGCAACCATTGTATACCCCTATGTATATCGAATTCTCAACTCAAGCTCTCGACCTGGCGCAGATGTTCCAGCCCGCCGAACCACTGTCTCCATCGAGCCGCCAACGACAAGGCCGGTTTCCCGGACGTCGAGTCGACCAATTTCCCCTCAGGGAACTACTTCTTCTGCAAATTCTGCTGGTCATCGACACTCGTCCAGTCATCGAACAAGTCCTAGCTCTTCGTCCGCAAATGGACACGGAGTGTCGCCCCCGATGGCTGAGGAACCCGATCCAGATGCTCAACTTCTCGCCATTATCGGGCATATTTCCAGCGAAACAACTGGTGCCTTGCACAAGGAGGGCATTACAGAGCTTCACCACTTCCTAAAGGCGTACCCCCATAAGAAGCCCCGCGTGGAAAAGATGTTGGAGTCTACGGGTGCAGCGTTCCGCAAGTACATAAATCGTGCGCTGGCGAGTCGCGCTGCAGAGGACCAGGAACGGGACGTGGTCGTAGCTGACACATTGACGAGTTTGTCCTATTTTTGATCGTCTCCCCACAACATCTCATGGTTTACCGTCTTAGAACTGGAATCCACTCATCGGGGACCAGCCCCACCATCCCCCGCTATCGATGAAGACGCGTCCTCACGGAGAGCAAGCCAGGATGATCGTTCTTCCCAACATCAAGACAAGCTATCTAGACTGCATGACATTTTCCAATACCGATCCAGTACCCTCAGCACATCATCGTCGCAGAGCCGCGTTGTCCGAACCTCTCCTGGCTAGCATCCCTTGCTTATTACCTTTTCCATCTGATTCCGCTCTCGTTCACTATTGTATATCATACAAGCCGGTTTGCATGTAACATATATCGTACATAAGTAATGATCAGGTGACATCTTGCTTGCCTGTGTTATTTTAATGTTTCATTCGTTAACCGCTTGGGGACATCGTTGACGACACCGCCTGGTAGCTCTGAATCTCTGCCCCAACCATGACTGCCGTAGCGAAGAGATCGGTGTCCTACGATGCTGCCATGATATTCTGGAGGACTATTACCCAGATATTCTTCCGGGAGATACGACCGCGCGGCGCCTTCAATATCCCTCGAGACGGACCAGTGATATTTGTCGGGGCTCCGCACAACAACCAAGTACTTTGGCTCATCTGTTTCTTGGAATACTGTTCAACGAATTCTGAATCTAGTTCCTCGATCCTCTGCTCTTGACACTGGAAGTGTACCGGGAAACCAACCGGCATGTTCAGTTCCTCACTGCTGCGAAGAGTATGGAAAGAAAGGCTGTCGGGTTCTTCGCGCGAATGATGGACAGCAGTGAGTCTGAATAGTTTCCCGGTTGTCTGCAATGATTTTTTTTGACCTTGCGAAGTTCCTGTATCGCGTGCTGCTGACTCCGCTTCACCTGGTACTGGACGCATTTACCTGTCTCCTGGCGACTCTTGTCTCGTGCTAGGTGACGGCACCAAGTTCCTGGCGGAATTCTCGCCCCGAATGCAGATCATGCTATCCAAGGCACTCGGTTCATTGGTTGCCGAAGTGAGCGAGGTCATCTCGGATACGGAATTGAGGATCAAGCGGGAGTTCGGCGGAGAGAGCGGTAAAGGGACGGCAAAGGTTCGAGAACAGGTATCTGAGCTGCGGCAGCAAGGTACCACGGGACTTGAATTCAAGAAAATGCCCTTTGTGGACCAACAAGAGATGTACCGCCATGTCTATCAATGCTTGAATGAAGGCGGAAGCATTGGTATATTCCCAGAAGGTGTGTGCATGGTTGTGACAAGCGTAATAGACTATGACCGAAGCGCGTCCATTTTTTCAGGTGGTAGCCATGATCGTACAGATCTGCTCCCTTTGAAAGCTGGAGTTTCAATCATGGCTCTCGGTGCAATGGCAAACGACCCCAATCTCCGCGTAAAGATTGTTCCCGTCGGTCTATCATACTTCCACGCGCATAAGTTCCGATCCAGGGCGGTGGTTGAATTTGGCAGTGCTCTTGACGTTCCTCCTGAGTATGTGGAGATGTTTAAACTGGGAGGCGCCCAAAAACGAGAGGGCGTGGCTAAATTCCTGAATCTCATTTACGATGGATTGAAAACAGTCACGATCAGAGCTCCGGATTATGACACCTTGATGGTAAGTCAGTTGCCCAAGCTTCACCTCAGAGATATTCATGGGCTTGCAGCTCATTCAAGCAGTTCGACGATTGTACAAAACCCCTGGCCAGCACTTGACCCTTGGTCAGGTCGTCGAGCTGAACAAACGTCTGTTAGAGGGCTACGTCCATTTCAAGGACGAACCCCGAGTGCAGAATCTTCGGACCGGTGTTCTCAAGTATAACCGGCTTGTCCGAGACCTTGGTTTGCGTGATCATCAGGTATTCCTGTATTTTGTTCTTGTCGATTTCCATTTACTCAGTATACTTAGGTACCGCGAGCCCAAAAAGCGAGCTGGAAGACCCTGGGCTTGTTAACTTACCGGATAGGCCTCCTCATGGTCTGGACCATACTAGCCCTCCCGGGCACTATTCTGAATGGCCCGATGTTCATTTTGGCATCATTGATTTCTCGAAAAAAGGCTAAAGGTCAAAACCTTTTCTTTTCTGACTATCCATGCACTGATCCGTTCGCAGAGGCTCTTGCTGCATCCGTCGTCAAGATTGCAGGCCGGGATGTCCTTGCCACATGGAAGGTTCTTATCTGCCTCGGTGTTGCCCCTGTGCTGTATACCTTCTACGCCTTCGTCGCCACTGTTATCGCCATCCGCGCAAAGGCATCTCTTCAGTGGAGGACTGCTACTCCGTTCCTTGTCTTCATTGCGCTGCCATTCATGAACTACGCAGCCCTGAAGTTTGGCGAGGCTGGCGTGGACGTTCTCAAGTACGTGGTCTTGTCGACTGGATGCTACTACGTACTGACAACAATTGTTAGATCCTTGCGACCTCTTGTGGTTGCCTTGGTCCCTGGACAGCAGCGATCCCTCGACAAACTCAAAGTGCTCCGAGTCAAGCTCTCTAACGAAGTAGCTGACTTGATCAACGACTTCGGCCCGAAGTTGTACGAAGATTTCAACGAAGTGCGTATCCAAAACCCTTACTACGATTATTGCTAACTTAGCGCAACTACAGTGGCGCATCCTAGTTCCTTCCGCCAGTGTGCCGCCATCAACTGGGACCCCAGGTCTATGGCGACGAAAAAGCGGCACAGGCGCAGTCGATGCTCAAGGTCTCGGCCTCACGCACCCGATGACATGGATCGATGAGCGCTTATTTGGTTGGAGTCGTAGCGCCAAGCGCGGTACGAGCGCATGGAGTGGTTTCTCTGACAACGAGTCCAGTCGCATTGGGACTCCGGACGAAACTGACGACGAAGACACCGGCGACTACGATAACGTCGTTGGCCTCATTCCAATTGTGGATGAGGTTGCTGCCACCCAGAAGCCAAAGAGTCGCCAGAGCTCATTTGCGGACCTGCAGAGACTACGCCTTTCACCGTTTCCACGCACGAATAATCCAACAGTACCTTCTGGAGGCTCGACGGCCGTATCATCTGAGACGGAGGAGGGTATACATCTGCGGGGCCATCGAGCTCGCCGGGAAAGTTTGTCAGACGGAGTGCCTGTCACCCGGCTAGCAGCGGTTGACCGAAAGGAGCCATTTGCCGAGGCCACACAGGATTTGAACGACGAGATCAGTAGGAACAGGTCCGGTGGCGCTACGTAATGGACAGTCGTGTTATCTCTACATTTTTGGGGGGACAACAGGACGAGATCCAGTGGTGGTTTACTTTATTATCCATGACTATATGTTGTACGAGTACACTGTGGGCGACTTTCACGGGAGCTCGAATGGTTTTCCAGCTGTAAGAACCTCCACTCCAGTTTCGGTAATTCTATTCGAAGCGTTTAGCGCGCGAGAAGAGGCTGATTCTCATCATTAAACACGCACAGAAGAGTCTCTTCAAATTGGGCGCTTCTCTTTCCATCCACCGTAGTGGCGGTCCAGTTGTCTGGCCAGTGAACTTCGTCCCAACTGCTCCCGAAGTTTATCATCTGTGTGTGACACGGGGTGAGTAGGCAAAGATTCTTGTATCACATTCACCTGTCAACGGACCGGCTCAATCGTGAACACCTACAATAAACCCTAATATCAGTGTGTGATCGGAAAGCAACCGCTCAGGTACTTGCCATGCCAGGTTTCATAGCTCCCACTGCTTTGTTCTTCGCGTAATGCGGTATGTTCGGCGAACAGTGAAATAGGTCGTTGATGCCGTGTCCCGTGTATGTCCGCACACTTGAGCAGCCATTTGCGCGCGCTATGGGCTCACTGTAGGTATCAAGGTGAGTTCAACGTTGCAGGCGCAATCATTTAGCTTGTGGCGTACATGACCTTGCCAATGTCGCGGATCAAGGCGCCAGGCTTGCAGATCTTGATCGACTCGTCTAAACAGCTACGCGCTGTGCGAATGAGTTTCTTGGAGTCATCGTCAATCTCGCCGACCGGATACGTCGCGTTGAGGTCGGCATGGTAGCCTAGAATTTGAATAGTGCAGATTTATGGACGCCCCGCAACCACGTGATAGAGCCACATACCTTCAAAGTACAAAGATACATCTGCAATATGATTACAAAGTTCCATTGGAGATCTATGAATAATCCCGATACATTGTATGAGTGGTGAGAGTGTACTTGCCGATATTGATGATGTCGCCCTCCTTAAGCTTTCGCTGATCGGGGATACCATGGCAAATTACCTCGTTGACGGACCTGACATGCGCACTCAATATGAGACAAAGCAAGATTCAGCATAGCGACTGAGCGACACGTACGTGCAAACTGATTTTGGGAAATTACGATAGTTGAGAGGCGAAGGGTACGCGTTCCTCTCGATAGTCGCCTGATGTACAACTTCGTCGATTTCATCGGTCGTCACCCCTGGGCGAACGTGTGCAGCTCCAATATCCAGAACTTCTCTGGCAAGCTGAAGGTGGATAATGTGATCGATGATATTGGACCCGAGTGGTACAGGAGAAAACGTACACGGCACGCCTTGCGCATCTTTTCCTGCTCGTCCTTCGTAAGTATCCGCGGTGGCTGGCCGGAGCGCTTGATCTCGGACAGTGGTCTGCCTGCAAGGACATTATCAGACCTAAAGCCCTACAGTAACAGTGGGCACTTGCCGTCAACAGCATAGTCGGGGCGAGGTATGTGATCCGGCACGGTCCGCGTCTTGGATAGTGGGTACACTGGCCGAAGCGGTCCTGTGTAGGCATAGTTTGGGAATGGGTTATAGGTACCGTCTTTATGTGCAATAAGTCCAGGGTAGTCGGAACGTAGAGTAGACCTGACCTTCCATCTTGCCAGATGCCAACGCATGGATGGCCTTGTGTAGTTTCTAGAATACACGCGATGGTTCAGTTCTATGATCTCAGGAAGAAGGGAGGATACATGCCCCTGCAGCGCGACATTAGATCTGGATTACCACAGAGATCAATGAAACGACTCACATCCGGATTTGAAGCATTCCTGTCCACAGAAGAAGGACCCTTTCAGTCCAAGCCTGGGGAAGGTTAAATAAAGATCGATCGTGAAGCACAACAATGAGACACGCACTTGTTACATGTCGGACATTCCAGGCGTGAAACGGGGTTTCCGTTGGGACAGGAAGGATTCTGGCAGAGGACAGTAGACGACATGATATTTTGGGCCAAGTGATGATCGGTGGAAAAAGTTCAAAAAATCGATTTTATTCCAATAATACACACTCTTTTGGGTCGAGTGCGTGGAGGACGCGCAAGTCAAACATAGCATGCAGCAAACTCATACGTTGAAGACAAAATACATACATAAAAAGAGAATTAGATGCAATGGTTGGTAGCAGGGATGTGTCAAGGAGGGATGCAAGGGATATTATATGTGTATGCGATGGTATGGTATAATTGGGATAATGATTAGAATGGGAAATGATCTAGAGCAGCAAGGGTGGTTGGGCGTGCAAGAGGTGAAAGTAGAAAGCAAACAGTATATGACAGCAATACGGGTCAAGGAAAAACTGGGACTAACGAGCAGATATCGAGGTAGCGCAGGAATGTCTCTGTCAAAGAACTCTGTCACTGAAGGATGCGGCTGATTGGGGTACCGGGTGCGGGTGATGGAGAGAGGAAGAGAAGCAGGGTAACGCTGGCATCATGATTGGGTTTGTGTCAACGAGGATGGGGGATAACCTCGAGCTTAAAGGCGGTCTCTGTATCGCGACAAGCCCTGCTCAAGGCACGGAAATGTTGGGTGCCGAATATTTCGACGAGACCGCGCTCGTTTTCGTTGATCCAAGATGCGGGGGGCAAACCACGAATGGTACGATAGACGCCCTCGGGGAGGTGTTCCTCGAAGGTCATGGTAACAACGCCGGTGAGGAGGCATTGTATGAGACTAAGGATGTCGTTGATAGGTGGACATATTTTGCGGACGGACTCGAAAATGTCGCTGTGGAAAACCATCTGCCATTGTACTCGGCGTTCGGGGGAGAAGAATGAGCTGGCATGGACGGGGAGCTGCAGCTTGAGCTTGGGACCCGCTGGGAGGCCGACGGAGGAACGCCAGATGGATGAAGTTTCTAGTGAGAATAGCATGCGGCTATCGTTGGGTGGCGCGTCAGTCCAATTGTGTTCCCGAATAAGCCTCTGTCTCAGGACGTGGAACCAGCGATGGGCACGGGCATATGTAGCACCGAGAGCCTCAGCCGTGGTCAATGGTATGCGAGTGCGACGAGCCCAGTCGTCCATGTTCTTGACATCGCTGGAGAAGATAACCTGCGCTCTGGGACGGGCAGACATGGTGCAGTGTGGCTGCGAAAGGAAGGATCAGCAGACAAGCGAAGGACGAGGAGGACGATGCTCACGGGTGCTGGAAGACGGGGACGACGACGAGCTCAGAGGGAGGGGAAGAAAAGGAACATGGCGGTGGCAGGCTTTTGTAGGGAACCCTGGGGACGAAGAAAAAGACAATATATTAAAAAGGATCACCGATCCAGCGTCGGGCGAAAATACACGTGTATTCACCGCGACACCTGGAAGAGGCCCCCCTGATACCGCCCCTGTCTGTCCGCTTCCCTGCTCCCCGGGCCCCGCATTCTGCCCGCAAATCCACATGGACGCCCGTGTGCGTGCTGCTGCGCCCACAATACGTGCTCAGTGCGAGGGAGAAAAAATCATAGGTATGTATGCACAGGCCAGGTCGTCGGCAAGTCGTCGGGGTCCCCGCCAGGATTCCCACGATCCTCGTCACAACCTGAAACAGGTCGTCACAGGGGTTCGCGCGCCTTGTTCCTTTTTAAATTTCATTATATTTCTGCAACCCCAACGCCGGGTTTTGTATCGATTATGTAACAATCGCGATTTTGACTCAACACCAAGTCCACATCGAGTCCACACTCGACTATGAGTGAGCCTTCGACAAGCACCAGCGACTCTGCGCGTCCGCCGTTTGACGTCTATGCAGTGTACCGGCGCATTCTCATCGACGACCAAGTATGTCGTTTATAGTTTGTCTCCGCAGCTGTCCATAACAATAGAAGCACTCTTTCACAAGATCTCGCCCCCACTCGCGGCCATTTTGACTCTCACTGAATTGATAGAAAACTCAACAGGCCAGTTCACCTCCGTGCTTCTTCTCTGGCCCAACTCAATCCCGTCTAGCTGGAACTATGTTCGAGCTTGTCAAGGCACTCAATGACGGCGCAGAGGTCCTCAAGACCAGATCTTCAAACCCAATCAGTCTCAACGCGGGCTGTGAACTATTCATCGCATTCGTCACCAATTTCCCCCATGATTCAGTCGTACGTTCATTCATCTGCGTTCACCCATTTCACGCCGATCGTCGCTTCCACGATCGCCGCTGAAACGTTGCCTATGTTAGACTTTCGCCGATCTGAAGACAACGCTCATACGGCAGGGCCAGCAGTACGCAGCCGAAGCCCTGGCTTATCGCAAGAAAATAGCCGAGCTCGCCGTTGGATTTATTAAGGATGGTTCTGTGGTATGTCTATTAATTTCGAGATATAGATAGATAGATATTACTGTCTGACATCCATGCGTTTTTTATAGATCCTTACACACTCGTATTCACGAGTGGTCATGGAGACACTTTTGCTTGCACACCAGAGAAAGCGGATATCAGGTCCACTGCGTCATCCTGCCCAATTTATCGACGGTCTCATGATTGGTTTCTAGTTTTCGTGACGGAAGCTCGTCCGCGAGGCCTTGGGTTAGTTCCGAGGCTTTCAATTATTTCAGCGCGACGGGCACTGAGGTTCTACTTATTAGCATCAAGACAGCCGAAGCTCTCACCGCGGCGGGCATCCCGAGTACTGTCATACTAGATTCCGCAGTGGCATATGTTATGGAAAAGGTTGACTTTGTCCTCGTGGGTTCTGAAGCTGTTGTGGAGAGTGGTGGCCTCATTAATGCCGTTGGGAGCAATCAAATCGCGATTATCGCCAAAGCGGCCAACAAACCGTTCTACGCTCTGGCAGAAAGGTAATACATGCAGCCGCCAACCCTCTGCCCTTCGTCGCTGACAATGAATTTATCATCAGCTACAAATTTCACCGACTCTTTCCCTTGTCACAATACGACCTTCCGAACCACAACGCGCGAATATTCTCATTTCCCTGGCCAACGCTGCCACCGTCTCCTCTGCGACCGACACAAGTCTCTGGGACGTCATCAAAATTGGACCTACAAGAAGATGCGGCTTCTGGTGTGGCGCCTGTAACGATCACCCAAGAAGATATCTCCAAGAACAATCCCGATGTAGATTATACAAGGTACCCAAGAATCTCCTCATGCGTTCGATGTGCAGCTGAAATCTTTCCTAGACCTGATTTAATATCCCTGGTGTTCTCCGATGTCGGGAGCCTGACACCTGAAGGTGTTAGCCAGTATTTGGTTGGGATGTACATGACGATGATAACACGCGGCTAAGGCACCCAGTCAGAATTTATAGATGGATCATCACGATAGTTGATAACCTTTATGTCGTAATCCCGATCGTCCGCCTTGAGGTTATGCTATGATCTACGAGTGCTGGCCACGATGCAGTCTCCAGATCTTCTTGGATTCCGGTCCACTCCCGGGTCAACTTGAATCTTCGCTCTCCTAGGCACATCGGTAGATCCATACAAAAATCTGCCTACCCAGAAGGAAGGAATAGTCGAAATCGAGTATGACCGAATTTTGCATCCGTTAAAACGCCAAGCTCCATCCCCCTGATCACCCGTTTGCATCCGCAGGTCGTCGCTTCTGCCATTACCTTAATGTCGATGGGATGGACGAAGCTAGTATGCCTGTGATATGTTTTCCAACTTGCACATGGAGATATAGCGGGCACCGGGCAATAATCCTCAACGCAACTCGCAATCCTTGCCAATATTTGTCGGTCTCGCATTAAATGTAGAGCGAGAGCGCTCGATGCATTCACGCGGAAATTGGATTTTAAGGATTTTGGCAATCCGAGGTTGATCTCCGGAAATAGCAACCTCTCGGTCGGTCGGCTCTCTCCTTAAACAATCGTACAATGGTGATACTGGTGATGCTGGTGACTGATTTCGGCCTCAGTACGAGCGCGTTTTCCATCTGCTGCACACGCCTCGCAATCGTGATAGCATTCGTCGAGAAGCGGCCCGATATTGATCAATGTGCAATCTCTGCTTTATTTTTTTCCATTTCGATAGAGATCCTTGAGCAAGTATAAAGGCGCAAGGTTGGAGACAAGCTCCGCAACCCCCGACAGACCCATCTTCCAGGTTCTTATCCTTCCCCACCCAAAAAACTCCCATCATGTGTAAATGGCGACAGTAAGGCCGTTTTTTCCTACCTTTGAAACACGAAACCTCACGCATCGTGGAAGAGTTCAGCATATCTTCGCGCCATGCAACCATGTCTTTAACCTAGTGAGTTCCCTATGACGCGCGTCAGATCGAGCTTTGGCTGATTTTAACGATTAACAGCCAGACGAGTTGGTAGGAATGCGTCGGCGCCTCAGGGAGGCCACATTGATTGACTTTGAGACCCTTAGATCCAATGCGTAGATCGCTATTGCAAGTTCAGTCCAGCGCATGTGCCCGATTGTGGGCCACAGTGCACAAAAACCTGCTGGCAATAGTGAGTCCCGTCTTCCGACTTGGGATCAATATCGCTGACGTGCACCTAATTTTAGCCGCCAATTTCCAGAGCAGTACAGTACGGAACACTCTTTTCTAGCGATCTAGCGAGGGGATAGCTCACTTATCTATTGCCACACCAGACCGTACTTTTCAAAGAATATGTCCGAAATGCGAACAGGATCTACAGGAAGCCGCACGACGTGGGGAAGGCAGATATTAACCGGCATTTGATAAATCATACATACATACCCGCATTGCGCATTGCGCACTTAAATCCACCTATATATGTAGAGAGCTCCGGCCAGATTGTATACATACATACGACAGTCCCTTTGATAAAATTAATCCTTCTTTGAAAAGTCGGAAGTCGTTGTCCTCAAGCCAGGGTCGACATGTTGGGAATGTTCGACCAATTAAGGGGCGTTCCGTGATTGGACGGGAAGGTGTGGATCACGTTGACAGATCATCTTGGAGGATCGCGGGAGCCGGGAGACCGGGAGTATGAGACGATTTCGAAACGACGGTTAGAACATGAGCATATATCAATCGTTATAGCCACATATGACGTGACTGTGGGGCGACGGAGGAATAATTATTATTAACGCAATGTTGACGATTTTTTCGGATGACATGGAGGGTAGTGGAGAAACAGCCCGGAGCATCGGAGCATCGAGGCGCCTATCCGAGTGCGGGTTTATCGATATCGGAACTGAGGCAAGCCACATAAGTTTAATTTGTCCGACCCGCGACGGTCCAGGAGACTGTGCCCAGTGTGCCACAGTCGAAAACGCAGGATCTCCGACCACCGAGGCAAAGATGTTGCAAAAATGATTGAAACAGGCTGAGGGACGGTGAATTAATCATTCTCGATGGGGCACGGGAGACAGGCCGAGAGAGCACTTTGCCGGTGTAAGTATGTCGTGTTGCATCCACAGGCTTGAGTGCTAGAAGCTACAGTAAAAAGCCAAGGTGAGAGCATGGCCCGCAAGGCTTCCGCATGTTGCAACATGCGGACAATGTTCCTAGGCATATTATCGGATTCTAGCACTCATCCATCGGCGGTCACAGTGGTTCCGAGTCTCGTTCGTCCCTCGTGGCGTGCAAGGTTGGCGAGCCGCGTGGTGGGTAAAAAATCCCCATCTGGTGCGCGTATTTTGTAGCAAAGGAAAAAAATACGGCAGGGACGTGACGAAGTCGCGGCAGGATGTGGGTAGTAATATTATGAGCGTGGTTGGTTTTTGATGAGCTCAACGGCTTCAAAAATGTGTTACGTAAGCAATATTTACCTGGATAGTCGCCACCACAGTGACGGTGCATATCCATTACCACCATGGCATCGGCTCCTAACTCGCAGTGGCTTTTTCCCTTGTCGGCGTTGCACATGATGCCACCTAGCTCGATTCCCGTTGACAAGCAACTCTATGATCGAGCAAGAGGCGTCGAATTTCTGTTTCGCCTAGGCTCCTCGCTTCTGCTGTTCGTACGGTGTGCCTATCTTCCTTAAGGCTTCGCCGACTGGTTTTACTAGTCCGAGCTCCGCCATGTTCACTGCAGCCACCTGGTTTCATCGCTTTTACATGAGATATTCAATAGAAGACTTTCACCGTCAAGTAAGGTGTCTACCTCAAACTTCGTTTCACTTTCTAGAGAAGGAACTTTCTAGGACGTTGCAGCGTCGTGTATTTTTCTGGCCACCAAAACTGAGGAATGTGGACGAAAGCTTCGCGATGTGGCCAGGGTCTGTTATGCGAAAGCGACTGGCGTTGACTCGAATACTATCCCCGCGGATAGCAAGGTATGTCGGATGACCAGTTCCGCAATTTTGACCAAATACCCTCCAGGAAGTGGATCAATTGCAGGCCTCCATCTTGCTGACAGAAGAATACCTTTTGGAGGCAATTTGTTTTGATCTTGTGGTTGAGAGCCCTCACGCCGAACTGGTGGATTTATTTGACGCTTATGAGCACAACCCGATGATCCACGAATACACATGGAGCCTAGCACATGATTCGTCTGTCCCATTGCGTTCACGGTGGTCGAAAATGCCTGATCTGTATGATTCTTTTCAGGTATCGCACTCCCCTGTGCATCTTGTACCCGCCTACAGTCATCGCAGCTTCCTGCTATGTGCTTGCTCAGCGCATCTTCGACGGGCCTAATTCTCTTTCCCTTGATGCTCGTATCTCTGCGGCAGCGCCCACAGCATCTTTGCCGACACCACCTTCACACAAACCACTATCACCTGACGCTTCTCGATACGCTATAGAATATTTCACGTTTAGCGAGACAGAACTCTCTTCCGTCGCAGGTCTCATTCATTCACAACAGCTTCATCGTTGGCTCCAATCTGATAAGCTCAACATCACAGACGCGTTGAGTATCCTTCTGGAGTTCTATTCCTCCCAGGATGCACAGACCAACTTCCCGTATCTTTCCTCGATCATCGTGGTGCGTGCTTTCTTGTCAATGGCCTCGTGCTCTACCTCAGATTCATTTAGGTTCCCCCTCCAACCTCAAACAAACCAAATCTGTATATACCAACGGCGCCTGTGAGCACCCCTGCCCCTGCCAATGACTCGTCGTCTACGGATGGTGTTTTGGGGAGGACACCTAATTCAACGCATGGTGGGACCACTCCTGCGAGCTCGAGAGGACTATTGGATGAAAAGGCTATCCCGCAGGTGGAGACGTAAAAAATTTATATCAGAAATATCAAATGTCTCTACTTGAAATCATATGTACACTGCGTGGTTGTTGAAGTTTGTGCTCGTGCCCAATGAACGGGGGTTATGTTACACTAACCAATCCCCAGTGTGGTCATCGCGTCGCTCGACTACTCGTCGAACACGAGGCCTTTTGGGTAAAATCTCAGAAGATTCTGGAGCCAATGCATTTATCACAGTGTCTTGCACCCATTGTTGCACTGCTGGCACTCGTAAAACGGTATCATGCCTTGTGGAATGAGCCGCGGGACCTGGTTCACCATTCACCGTCGAAACACTGTCCATAATGTTGGTCAGTGCAACCCCTGCAGACGATGCAACCTCTTTCAATCAGACAGGAATCATTAGCGATCGTTGCGAGGTAAAGATCACCATGAAACTTACCCTCGCTCTTCCCGTCCCAGTGCGACTCCGACTGGGTTACGTTGGAGTTGGTGTCCACTGACCTTGCACTGAGGTCTAAGAGGGCTATGGGCCGAGTAAAACGGTTCCTGGTAGGTTCTGGTATCTGACAAGAAGAATGGTGAGATCTACGGTCGCGGAAACTCAAACCTTCCCTCCATAGGCGAGAAGAGTTGCAAGCCATTACGCAGTCAGACAATTGCATCACTCACATCGTGGCCTTTGAAGGTACCTTCGTTGCGCATTGCAGAGGCAATCCAAAAGACTAAGAGTTGGGTAATCGATGGGTAGTGCGAATCATGGGTGTAAACGATGGACACAGAAGCGTGGCCCCAGCCTGCAACACGGCGGTCAGAAATTCACGCGTGGAGGCGATCGCGTCAAATGTTACCCTCAGAAAACACCCCAAACACCCAGCAGTTGTAATTTGTTAGAACAAAATAGCGCGAGTGATCCATCGCACACGTATCCCATAACTTTTAAGAAACTGGGTCAGTTCAATGCAGGTCATGAGACGATGCGGAACTTACCTTCGCCCAAACCCTGTGCTGACTTTCTAAATATGTCTCCGGGTATACATAACCTACTTTCCGGTAGGGGGGGAACTGTGGGGGACGTATTAGATCTGGAAAAACACGTGGAAGTATAGATAGAATTTGCGGCTGGTAGTACCCACAGATTTACATCTCGCAAACTCGGATATATCTTTGTCGGACAAAATCCAAGGAGGTTGACAGGCTACGATGAGTCTGCCATGTTTGGGTGCTCCTTCTGAATTCTCTTTCACAGTCGACCAGGACATAAATTGGACGAGATCCTCGTCACTAGAACGCTGTTTGTGCAAACGCTCGTTGATAACATCCAGATCCCGAAAAGAGTAGTCTTTGCTCTCAGGTGACATACTCTTGAAAGCATACTGTGCTACTTGAAGCGGCATCTCAAGCCATGGCTTCAAGCTGAGAAGTCGCTAAGATTAAACCACGGCCGAAAGGTGGATATGGGGAAGGGGGCTTACTTGTGGACCGAGTTTGGCTTTTCCAGTTCTTCGGCCCATCTGGAGAACATAGGATTGTCTTGTTTGGCAGGGACCCGTTGCGGAAAACGGCCGGGCATCTCTACCCCGTCTGATTTGGAGGGAGTTAAAGAAACACGTTCGAGCCCTGTGTACGATACCACCAAGTTATTAGAACAGAAGGACGTGGCGAGGCCCGTAGAACCCACAGGAAATAAGTGCCTTGTCAAGGTCCCTCCCAATGGGATACATGTTTTCAAGTCGCCGAGTTGATTCCGGAAAGACTTTGAGTAAATTTCGATGGCTTTTGTGGCCGGCGTCCGGTTGGCGGACAGCTGCCTCTGCTGCGGGCTGGAGCGGTGGGAGGGAGTATTCGAGTTCAAGAATCAGATCAGGGATGTGTCTGGAACGATGAGCGCCCAATGGCTCGCACAACGAAGCCTGGGACCGGGCGTTTAAGAATGTGAAAGGCATTTGAGCTGAAGCCGAGAGGTATGTGAGTGGCCTTGGTGGACCACACCATGGCTTTATGCAAAAGCGCGGTCAGTGCTACAACAAGGGGCTCCAGATTCGACGACAACAATTTCCTGTAAGTATATAAGTCAACAACGTTGCTATCCGCAAAAGGAAACCTTCTCACTTGTTATGGTAACAACAATAAGTTATGTAACTACGTTGTTCTGCCAAAATCAAGCGTCTACCTGCAGATCCTCTTCCTATTCAATATTCAATATTCAATTGCCACCGTCTTTCTTCTTTTTAACAGTCAATCCCTACTCGGTCTCTTGTGTAACACTCGTTGCATTTTGTGCGAGCGACCCTGATGGGGTTTTTTACTGGAAGCGCCATCAATCGTATGCAAGAGCCTGACTTGCATCCTAAAGAGATCGATCACCTCTGAAGTCGGCTTTCAATGGATGGTTCGACGTACCAGTAGCATGCATATGACGTGCGCTAAACAGACAGTTGGCTCGCAGACAATCTTGGAACCGGGTTGCCATCGCATGAAAGTCTCTGCACTCCGTGTAATATCTTCCATCTATTATCTGGAGGACCACCACAAAAACGAGGTTAACAAGTTGCCAGATAGATATTAGAAAGATGGGCGGGCGTACATTGTGGCACATGTTTATCGAGCAGAGTCTGGGACTAGTGGGTGCTGTTGCTGTTTCCCCAGTGGGTCACTAACCTCAATTTAAGCGGACTCGAGTGCTACGCAGCTGGGGGCATGTATGCCGCGCTGTAGCATGTCCAGCAATGCAAGGCCATGGGAACAAGCCGTTCACCAGTCACAATAGGCAATGCTTTGTTGGTTTGTATGCCGCACATTGCTGCCTCGTTCTTTTAGCTTCCCAAGATGAAGTAACCGCGTTGCCCCCGCCTGGTGGTTTCGCTACCAAGACTACTCAATGCCATGGGATAGCATCGACTTCCAGACTTCAAGTATGCGTTCATGTAAACAGGTAAAATCTGCAGAAGGAATTGGGGGTGATGGCGAGGCAAGGCGACGGAAACATGGGTCCTTTAAATCTTCGGTACCAGTGCTCGAAATTCTAAAAATCAAGTGAAACGAGTCGACAGAGGTGAGACGCGACCTCGTAACATTGCGTGGGGGTCGATTGCAGAAGCCCACCTCTGATTCTCTTTCTAAAATTATGTGCCGCATTCTACGCTGGGGAAATTTATTACGTAGATGACGCGCCGGTAGCTTGGTATGGACGCAAAGTGTATCGTCCACAAGTCTACGCTCCACGGTTGCGGATTTTGGTCACCAGCTGCACCTTCTTCCGCACCTGTTTTCGAAACGCTCGGTAAATGCATACTCCGAAAGCAAGACTCCTTACCTCGTGTGCGAACTGCCGTCTCCACCGCTCGCTCTCCAGTCTACGACGTTTTTCACCCTTCTTCTCGTGCCTCTCTGCTCTTCTCAATTGGGCCCTGACCTTGTTTCGTTGGAGAATCGCATGGAGTCGTGCATACGCGTCGGCGACATTCCCTCCTAGCACTTTCACGCTACGACCTGGTTCCCAGGGTTATACATAGGGGAAAGGTAGATCGGAGGGAGCACACCTGAATAAGCGTTCGCTGGTGGGTCCTCCTGCAAGGCTTTTTTGGCTCTGGCAGATTTCTCCTGCCAAATGGCCTCTGGGGTAAGAGGCACTTGCTTCGACGAGGTAGCTATATAGTCCCCGAGAAGGCTATTCCATGTGTTGCTTGTAGCAGAGGGATAGGGCCGCCTGGGGCCTTGCGGCGAAGATATAGGTGGCTGCAGGGCGGCGCTAGTGGATGCAATGTGTCGAATCGGTGACGAAAATGCCGAGGATATCGTACGTTTCTGAGCAAGCAACGTCCTGCGTATGAACGGAGAGAGTGTCGTGAACATGCCGGAGGTGCTGGAGTAAACTGCAGTCTGTCAATGATTTTGACTTGTTGTGACCACAACCTTCAGGGCTGTCGCCATCCCTCCGTCTCCACTCTGCTGACTCCAGGTCCGTCGCTCACGTCGACAATGTCTTCCGAAGCCGTTCTGGAGGAACTCGAGGTGTTTATCCAGGTTCTATCGCGACTATGCGAATAATTGTTGATCTCTGGTATCTGGCAGGTGTTGGAATCCATATATCCTGAGGAGCTTTCAAGTTCGTAATGCACATACGCGCGCCTCTCTGACATAATGCAGCTAAGGCTCATGTAAAGAAATTTCCGAAAGGGACATCGAGATCGATGCAGAACCAGACGATCCAATCGATGGCGACGAACCCTGTGCGTTATCTTGACCTCGCCTGATTAGCCAACTCTCATCACGGATTGTCAGTGAGGGTAACGCTCTGTGTACATTACACCGACGACTACCCAGATGTGCTACCAGAACTTATCCTCAAACCTGTGGATGGGGAAGTTGACGATGAGGAATTGGAAGCCATTCTAGAGGAGCTTCGTTCGGTGGTCAGTTCATGCCAGCTCCTGATATTCGTTTCTCTAACAAGAATGGAGCCGTCAGGGAAGCGAAAACATTGGCATGGCCATGACGTTTACATTAGTGTCGCATCTTAGAGAGCAACTATCGCGGCTGGTTCGTGTGCGAGCAGAGCGACACGAGAAGGAAGAAAGAGAGAAGGAGAGACTAGCCCTCGAGGTAAGAGTGCGGATCCAGCCACTGATTATATTTTAACGCGAGAGCAGGAGGAGGAAGCGCGTACGCGAGGAACTCCGGTCACAGTCGAATCCTTCAAAGCGTGGAAATTGTCCTTCGATCGAGAAATGGCTCTGAAGAAGGCGCGAGAGGAAGAAGAAAAGCTGAAGGGCCTGACACCGAAGGAGAAGGAGGAATGGAAGAGGGTGGGTTCACGACTGAGTGGTACGTGTTAGCTTGTCGTCTTCAAAATGACATAATTCATCTGGCATAGGTCGTCAATTGTTCGAGAAAGGTGGCAAAAACCTCGAGGACGAGACCCTTCTGGAGGAAGGCACTGTTTCTGTTGATTTCAGTCAATACGAGAGAGAGGCGATCGAGGAAGAGGAAGAGGACGAAAGAGTAACGTTCAGCGACAGTGACTGATCTGTTTTTTTTGGATAGGAAAGTACAGCCATTGTAGGCGCAAAAGCCATTGAGTGTATAAATATATATGCGCGAAGATCTATGCGTGTGCGGCTGGTATGGCTCCGAATCCTAAAGGCCCTGCAAAATGCCTTCCTCCCCTCCACTCCCGTCAATTATACCGCCCCCGTCTATTTCTTTGCATCCAAGATGAGGCGTCCCGTCCTCCCTCAAATACCCATCATCGTCTACGAAAAGCCGCCGCGTCGGCCTGTTGGTATCAAGCACAATGTCTTCAGCGTTGAGTTTTAGCCACTCCAGGACAGGCTTTGTTGTCCACCGGTCTACAAACCCGTCACCAGCCTGGAACCACCCAAGATGTCCACCGGAAGGGGTAAGTTCCATGATGACATAGCCGTTTCCTCCGCCGTCCATAGGAACGTGGCGCACAACGGGGTCGTCTGCCGCATTGATGGCGAGGTAAGGAACTCGGATGTCTTTGACGACATAATGGCTGGATGCCCACGTATAATAGTCTTCGGCTGTTTCAAAAGGGAATGTGGGTGGAGAGCCTCCGGCTACGCGGGTGAAGGTATTGTCAAATTCGTCGAGAGTAGGGTTCTTCAGGGCCAGAGTTAATGATAAAGCTTCAGTCACCATGTGTCCGGGAACTGCTTCGAGCGATTTCACGTGGCGCTTCAGCAAATTCTGTAAATTACCTCCCATGCCTTTGGAATATATGTGTTTGCCCACGAATGATTTGAGCAGGCTGCGGTTCAGGAAGTAATGAGCTCAGCACATGATATGAGTGGGCCATGTCCGCACCCTTGATTATTTCGGGAGAGATCCCAAGGCTAGTACATGACAAAAAATGGGTCAGAAGTCTAAGAAAACTACAACGGGATATCCTTACACATCCCAGAGCGCAACCTGATCGAAGGCGCGACCTTTCGCCTTCCTCCGCAAGATATCTCGTTATTACATTTGCGCCAAGCGAAAAGCCAACAGCCACAAGGGGAGCTTTCGGGTAAATGTGGGAGATGAACATCACAGCCTGCCGCAGGTCATCGGTGTGCCCAGCAGAGTATAGCTGTGGGCTGGTGATGGGCACTCCGGCGCCTAAAGTGCAGATTCAGTTGAGCGTCACGCCTGGATGTGAAGGCGACGAACATCCTCGGAAATTGACGACCACGGCCCGATACCCCAGACCGCCTTTCTCGACGGGCGCGCATGCACGATGAAGAATGGCTCTCACATAGGGCTCATAGGAGCCTGCGGTGTAGCGAGTTAACAGCGAGTTAACGAGGAGCCGCAGGTAAAAATGAGCAGATGGGCACCTCCGGTAAGGCCATGATTCACGACGACGATAGGTGTGTCGTCCTTGAGGTTGGAATCTTCCGCGGGGGTGAAGTCTAATCCGCTGTAAAATATCGCGTCAATCACCGGAAGAAAGGGAAGACGTAGCCAGGCTCACAGTGTACCTCCATCCGCTAAGCGAAGATATCGCCTGGATTGTTGAACATAACGTCAGCAATTCTAAGGATACTTGTGACTTTCTGGACGCGTAAGTACCTGTTGTACGATACATGGTCGTTTTTGGAGAAGTCACCAAACACACAATAGATGGTTTGGAGGTGGCCACTATAGACCCTGCGTAAGTATTGTAGACAAAGGCATGTAAGATCTTTGACGAACTTGAAGAGCCACCACAGTGGCTTGAAGTCAGTGAAGAGGCTTTGACAACGGGTCTCTACCAGCTCTCGCAGTGATGTCTGCTCCGTCTCGTCCGTATCCTTGCCTTTCTTGACATTAACCAAGGCAGGTTTGGGAGAAAAATGGATTAGAGGAGTCCTATCGGGTAAGCCCTGGCTTGCAATACTGAAGAAAGCTCCCATGAATCCGAGGCCAACGAGGCTGATCATGGAGCCCATGATGTGAGATGGAAAAGACCAGTCGAGATTCGGGAAAGCTCACAGCGAGAAAATGGATGCGTCGGCCAGGACCTTCGTTGCAGCCTGGCGCATTAAGGCCGGTATGACATGATTTCCGTGGCATCAGTGATCCCGGCGGACACATGAGAGCTCGGGACGGACCGAGTTGTACCCGAGGCGAAAACTTGGCGAAAACAGACAAATCTCAAATCCGGCGTGCAGGGTCGCGTAAAACGATGATGGTGCGTGCTCGCAGCCCTCATCTGGATTATCATCTGGATGCTGTCCTGAGTCTATCCAGTGTCCTCGACGAGTCGACTGCAGTAGCTGTTTGGCATTCTGTGTTCATGCACAGATGATGGCGGTTCTATATTTAGCGCACCACGGACTTCCAAGCTGGCCGTCGACTCAACCTCTGCCATGGCGTTCAAAAAGTACCAATGTCGCGTAAGCCCGTGTCTTTTCATTCCTACGCCTGATTCACAACGCGCCACCACAGTACTTTCACTCCGACGGTCGCCCAAGAATCCCGAATTGTAATCAGGGTCGTGCCTGCCGGTCCGCATATCTTATCTTGTTTCGTCATCAAACTCCCTTTTTTCATACATTTTCTGTCCAGTTTTCTTCACCCGGAAGATGAAGAATGGCCGGGTCTGAAGCCTAAATCCCAGGAGAAACGCGCTTATAGCGGCCCTTTACTTCTGGGGGCCAAAGACCTCCCCAACAAACCACACCCTAACTCCCCCTCATACCGACCCGAACCTCGCTCAGCTCCCTTGCTTCCCCAAGACGACCTTTTCCTTCGGCGTAAACTTGCAGAGGATGAAAAATATGAGAAATACGACTCGCGTCGGATGAGCCTGGGGCACTCTGATCGGGACGACTTCAACGACCTCGATCGTGGCTCAGGAAGGGAGGGCAAACGCGCCAAAGAGGATTCATCATCGCGCAGCGGGGGCGGAAATTCGTCCAGGCCTTACGATAATGTCAGCTATCTGGGCGTCAAAAGGCCCACAGGTTCCAATCGCCCCGCTGAGAAGGCACGTGTGGTATGTATGATTTTTAGTGGTCAAAGCAGAGGGATGACTCTCCTCAGACATCCGAGAAACGCAAGCGCGTGGACGATCCGGATCCCATGGCTCGGGCCAGAGCTCGATCTTGTTCGCATCTTAGCGATCGCCCTAGACTCAGCAATGACTGCCGCGATACGTCTTCGATAAATCCATTGGTTTTACCCAAGGGCGCGATACTTGCTCCGGGTACAGCAAATGATGCTGCTCCTCCTACAGGCTCCCCAACCGTAGAAGAGCGCATACAACGCGCCGTCGCGCTGTTCCGCGAACTGGCAAGGTCAATGAACACGTTCTTATCCATAATCATAATGTGAGGGTACTGATTCGCGCGTCATGTAGACTGTCCAGTAATGTTGCACAGGACGCCGAGGATCAGGCCAAGGACGACAAAAAGCTCAAGGCGTATACCGAACTCTCTTCTATGCTTTCAAAGGTTTCTTCCACGGCTGCTGCTGCCGTGATGCCTCCCCTTGCCGACATACTCCTCAGACACGCTCAAGGAAAGCAGCGGACTGAGGCTAATCTAAACGCTATTGCCGGAGTTTGGAACCAGGCTGTTGATATGTTTGTTACTGAGGTTTCTCATGCAGTCGACGCCAAACTTGCCAGCGCTGTGAAGAAAATCCGTGAAGAAGCCGAGCTTGTTCAAACTTCTACCGTCCTACAGAATTCCCTCTCGAAAAACGACATTTTCTCTTCCGACCTTCCTGCGACTCAGAATCGCTCCAGGGATGACGATAGGGCCCATAGGAGTGGAAGCAGGGCTCATCTGACACCCGATAACCAGGCAACAGAAACTGACACCGATCGCAAACGCGATCGCGACCGTGACTCTAAACGGGACCACAAACGCCGTCGTTTTTCTAGTGCTTCCCCTGGCATTCCCGAGACGAAACCCCCGCAATCTGCCCTGGACGTCACGCTGGGGGCAAGCATGCAGGAAATTCTCAGCCAGATGAAAACGAAAATAGACGAGCAGGCTCAATCACTTCAGAACTTGATGAAAGAGAACAACGAGGTATGTCACATGGTTGCGCCGCAAAATGGCGATCTTCTTCGGTTAGGTCGTTTTCTTACCATGTTCGACAGCTGAAAGCCTCGCTTGAACATCGTCCTTCGCTGGAATCGTGGACTTCATTCCCCTTCTCCACCAATGCCGTTGCGCGACAAGGTCCCGGTCAAGTCAATTAGCTTCCCGACAAACTTGAATGCAGCCGCACGCCACAGAACCTCCGATCACATCCGCCATTTCTCCCACAACAAACATGTCGACTTCCTCAGATCTTCACAACTTTTTCTCTTTTCGCATCGAGACTCCACACATGCACCAATTGAACGATCAGCACTGTACCTTACGTACGTTACTCCATTGACCTCCGTCGCATTGAGACAGCAGAGAGATAGCATATGCCAGCCTTTGAAATGTATACCACCTTGTCTAAATATCATTTGTTGCGACTCTCAGGCTGAGGCTCCTCAGCCTGAGCGAGTCAACTTGCCGTCGACTAAGTCAGTAGTGTCACGTGTTGTTGAATTTGGCGGTTTGATGATGATAATTCAGAATTCCTCCTTCTGCACTTAGACTATCCATGCCACCCTTCCGCTATACCATCTATCCCACTTATATCTAAATTATTCAACTACTCATGAGTGACGCGCCGGATGCCCACAACAGCCCACATCGTCCCGCCTCTCCCGTTCTAACCCAAGAGGAGGCAGACGACACCGACACCTTCAATACTGAGGGAGCAATGACACACTCTGGCCCACCGAGGTCACCCGAGAAGCAGATTTCACTGGATGTGGCGCGCCGCAGGACTCATCTGGGCCATGAAGGCTCCTTCCTTCGCCGTTCACCTCGTCTCTCCACGCCTGGGCCGCGGCCTGAGCCTACGCAAAACCTGCAACAGGCACAGGAGATTATAGTGGAAGGAATAGAGAAGGGCGGGGAGACTGTGGATGAGACGCCAGATAATGAAGAGGCATTGCTGGATGGTAAGTGCATCTATCCATCATGCACCATGTCCAATTCACGAGACAAACGTGGCCACAGAACCATCGTCCGCTCTAGCAATCAGAGTTAGCCGGGCCCACGATAACCCTTCCCCCCCACCGAGCTCCCCGATACCCCTACCGTTGGTTGACCTCACTTCTCCCTCGCCCGCTCTCCCCTTCCCTGCCATCCTTGCCGCCCAGCTTGCCCTTGGCGCTATTGATCAATCAGAGGACTCTTTGTCCCCGTCCAGTAACGTTACCCCAGGATCGTCAAGGGAACGCTCGCCTGCACTCCCACTAACCCCCCGTGCCAGCCGAAGGGGAAGCGATCTCATCTCATTCGAGGCATTCTCTACGCCCGCTCCCGTGTTTCGCGTCATATCTCCACCCCCGCAGGCTTCGACGTCGAAGTTGCAACCCTCAAAGGCAAAAGTGCACGATATGTCATTGCAATCCCCCAACCTGATCGCTTTTGCCGAAATTGAAGGTCCGCAAAATTCGGCTCTGGTCGTTCCTATGGTTGTGCCAGAATTCTCGCCATCCGGGGACCGGAAAGGGAAGGGACGGGCGACTGGTGACGCGGTTCTGGAAAGCAGCGGCGAAGAAGAGGCTGTCCTCCATTCCCTGATACCAGATGTTGAAGATCCTCCGAGTCCGTCTTCACTAGTGCCTGTCGAAGAACCACGCACACCCACTCAGCGCTCAACGAGGCCCCCTCATAGCACACCTTACCAAGCAGCTATCAGCGCAGAAGACTCAGATATGTCGGACGCCACACAACGCTCTGAAGTTGAAGAGGAATTGGGCGACACTCCTGCACCATCCGACCAAGAGAGCGGACTGGAAGAACCGACACCCAAGAAGCTAGCAGGACAGATGAATTCCACGCCGAAATCCGTCTTTAATCGTGAACTGGGTTCTCTTTCCCCTACCTCCACTGACCTGCTCAGTTCCCTTGTCGCTTCTCCCTCAAGGCAACCCCTTCCCTTCTCGTTCAGTATTCCCGAAATTGTACCGACGACATCTAAGCCAGAAAACACAGTACGGCGTCCATTTCCAGTATTCTCACAACCAATTTCGGCACAGACACCTCAACGCGGTAGCACAAGCCCAGTTCGCTTTGCGAGTCCGTCACGATCTATGGCGAAGAACATAACCACAGCCCGATTTCAACCCATGTCTTTGGATGATCCCAATCGCACTCCTGCGCGGCGAATACTTATCTCAGAGGCGGGTCATGTGTCCCCGCTGAAAGACTCGCGGCTGACTGCCGGAAGCAGACCGGGGCTCAACGCCACACTGACGCCCATGGTCTCGATACCTCCTACCGACAGTCCAGCCAGAAGAGTAGTAGTTCAAGAAGCAGCCGCTACGCCTGGAGCGCAGAAGAAATGGCAAGCTATTCGGTTTGGAAGTCCTGTTCGTGGTGCTGGGTCAAAGGAGCGATTTGGGTCCACGGAGCCTCCTGCACCTGGGGGTAAAGCTCGGGGTGGCTCCGTACCACCGTCACAGCCGCAATCAACCAAGGAATCCTCGTCGGCTTCATCGCGGGCTGGTCCTTCAACCGCTGTTTCTTCGGCGAGATCTGCCAAGTTGCCTTTTCCCATTGTCGCTGTGCACAAAGAGCCCTCGGCGTCTATTCTTGAGGAAACAACGCTGGAGTGCGACGTTGCTATGGCCAGTCCTACAAAGGCTGGTCGACCATTGTCGAGTCCTGCAAAATCGAGCTTGAAGCAACCGACCAGTAGGATCCCGAGGACTGTCAAGCCGTATGCGAGGCCGACGCCGAAAGCCGAACAGGCAAGGGCGGCTGTGACCACTATGAGAACGGCCATGCCGATCGCTGAAGTTAGCAAGCCGAATGTAAGTCGCGCCTGATTCGTCCCAAATCTCACTGACCAGGCAACGTCTTACCAAGGCTTTCCCAAGGGCGGATGTCAGCGTCGAGGCTGGACTCGGCTCCGACAAAGCGAAACTCCGGGACGCAGGCGCCACGATACGAAGGGCGGCCTCCGCTACTGTACCCAAGGCATCCACGACTCTCAAGCGCAAGCGTGTCGTCCCAGATACAGCTTCACCTGTTAAAGCTCGCCCTTTAGTAGTAGTACGACCAGTACCTCGCGTTGCTGCCCCGACTATCGCGTCATCTTCCAAACAAGCGTCCCTGCCTCTCACAGTTCAAAAGAGAGCGCCCCAGCAAATCCGACGGGTCGTCGAGCGGCCGCCCCCAGAATCACAATCTTTTCCGCAGGCCCAGCCTAGTGAAAATGCAGAACCTTCACTAGTGGAACCAAGTCAAACACCTCAAGAAGCCTCTGCATATGCAATCGTTGATATCGAGACCGCGGGTAATGACGACATAGCAGCAGATGGACCAGAAGTTGTGGCGGTTGATAAGGCTTCGGGTTCCTCAACAGATTTCTCTACGCCACACCACGCAGCCCTCAAGGATGTCCGCCGCACTACACGTGTTCGAAAAACCATCAATCCTACCACTGCCGCAGACGTATTTGGCGACACTTCCGAAGCACGACCATCTCGCCGCAAGAACACCGCTCAGACAAACGTTCGACCGGAAACATTCATGGGGATGAGCGCCACGGCATTGAAGGCTCTCACGACGTCGAATACTATGCGGAACCAGCGGTACCTAGCGGCAAAGCTGGAGACGGAGATCATTAGGAAGGATGGGGCGAGGCCAGAAAGTCCTGCTGTCAAAATCAGAACGATTTTGCAGCGCCAACAGGAGGAGAAGGGTAAACTACGGAAAGAGCGGGCGCAGAGGAGGGCACGGCGCAGTGGAGAGGGGTCAGGCAATGAGAGCGACGAAGTTGGGAGGAATAGTGGCGGTGACTCCGACGAGTCTGGCTCAGATGAAGAAAATAGTAGCCCTGCGCCGAAACGACATAAGAGGGGACCTGGCGATGAAGATGATTACCAGACGCCTTTGCGGAAGCTCAAGCGGCTGCAACTGGGTAACGATAATGAGGACTCTGCGGAAAACGAGAGACGAGTGAAGTGGGATCGGGGCCTATATACTACAATCTATCTGGACGAGGTGAAGTTGGGAACGCGTCAACCACCCAAACACATCTCTACCAAGGGCTGTCTAGCGCCTACAGCCAAGGTGCGTCTTTTACCGATGCTTTACATTTGTACCTGACGACTTTTTTCTCTGCTAGGCTCTTCCTTTGGACAACCTTGGAAACCTTTCCGATTCTCCTTTGGCGGAGCTTGTTGAGGAGAGCGTGGTGGTCAAGAAGTTCGTTTATGACAACGATATCGAGCCTGTGCAAGATGTGATTGTCGTAAAGAACACGAGGTTACGCAAGAAGACAAAGAGCTCCTCCTAGTCCAGTCCAAGATTCATACATTCGCGTCATTTATTTGCTGTTGATATGTATCTACACAGAAACTACACTCGTTTACTTGGGGCCACGGTAATTGATTCCAGCACTGGCCTGATTCACGGGGAACACTAGGACTTCTGCAATGTTCACATGAGCAGGACGGGCGGCGGCCCAGACAATTTCTTCTGCGATATCTCCCGCCGTCACTGTCATGCATATCAATTGGAAGCTTCAATCCGTCGCAGGTGGTGACTTACATGGTTGGAGTCCTTCGTAAACCTTCGACGCGGCACCAGTGTCCCCCCGGAAGCGGATGATAGAGAATTCGGTTTCAACCATACCTAAGGATGCGCTTCAGAATATGGTGGGATGGATCGATGCGATTGGACAAACCAGGTTGAATTTCGGTTACACGGATTGGTGTGTTGACGAGCTCTCTCAGCAAAGATCCCGTGAATGCATTGACCGCGTGTTTAGTTGCAGTATAGATGCTACCTCCAGCGTAGGGTTCCAGGCCAGCGATGGAACCAAGGTTGATGACGTGTCCTGCTTTCTTGGCCTTGAATTCTGAAAGGTAAAAGATCAGGGACGTCCAATCCATGATGCTGCTGGACTCACTCCTGACCAGGGCTTGAGTAACAGAGATCAGACCAAGGACGTTGGTCGCGAACATCCCCTCAATATCCGCATCAGCGATGTCTCCGACATGCTCGACGCCGAGGACGTATCCTGCATTGTTAACTGCAGGGTACGTTAACGAGGAGGGCCGTGATCAACGATCGGACGAAATACCTAGGACATCGACGTCCTGGAGGTCTTGTGGAACCTTGTCCCAGAGTGCAGCAACCTGTACCTTGTCCGATACGTCGAGCTGGACGCTGGCAAACTTTCCTCCCTGTTGTAGGCCAGATTCCTTGTGGGCTGCGACACAGGCATCAGCCACTTTCTGAAGGGCGTCCACACGACGAGCCACGAGAATTACGTTGGCTCCACCCTAGAAAAGGTGTCAAAATTTCCCGATTGGAATTCATGAGGATAAATTACCCTTGCGAAGAGGATCGCGGTGGCCTGTATATGCATTGTATCAGTTAGTAGTGTGCTGGTGCCGAGGAAGTAAACTACCCACAGCACCGATGCCACTGCTGGCCCCAGTAACCAGTACAGTCTTTCCGAGCAGGCGGGTAGCGTTGAACACGGACATATCTATGTCAAAAATACGGCAAGGGGTTCCTGTGATAAGAGCTCTGAGTCTGAGTGCGTGCTCCCCGCTGGGGATGACGAACGGAGATCAGGCCGTCGGACCTCGGATACTTACAAAGAATCCGGCCGATCAGCATTACGACGTAACGTTTCGGACTTCACACTGATGAACTCTGGTCAGATTCATCCTCATTGGCAATCTCTTCTCGTGTGGTTGAACAAGCATGGAATGGACACGTCTCCCGAGACAATGCTCGTGCAGGCAAGATCAATCGCTGGTAAGTTTTTTTCTCAGCAATGTTGTCACAATCCAGGAAATTGTTTTCCGAGTCCAGGTGCTGGCTATGGATTGTTCGCACTTCGTTCTATTGAAGCTGGGACCCAAATCTGCTCTATACCATCAAGCGCCCTCTTGAACATCACGACACTCTCGCCACATTATCCTGGATCGCGACGACTGCTCTCCGCCACCCAGTTGATCTCCCTCCATCTTTTCCTCTATCGTCCCGCGGGAATCGGAGCATCTCCTGACCCTCTGTTCGGACCATATATATCTACGCTGCCTCGGAACGTTGATTCTCATCCTTTGACATGGATGATTACAAAAGAAAAGCACAAACTCGGCTCTACGTTCCTGCCTATGATATCTACGAGTGTTATGTGTGGCTTGTATAAGCTTCGCGATCGCTTCCACTCCGACTGGAGAACTGTTCAGAAATATCTAGTTCGTCTTGCTGGATAAATCGAATGTGTAATGATTCCTGACTTACTTGTATAATAATCAAGCAAGACACCGATTTTAAACATCCCATTTCAGATTCGACCCAACCAGTGGTGGAATCTTTCCAATGTGAACCTTCACGCTGCTTGGAAGATTATTTGTGGGCATGGCTCATTGGTTTGTGGATTTCCGACATAATATGTGCAAGAATCCTGAAATCAGAAATCACCTGCAGTGAATACACGGTGTCTTTATCATCGCCTCGAGCAATCACCATCAAACCAAAATAACATGACGCTATGTCCCATTGTGGACTTCGCAAATCATACCCCATCCCTGAATTCCATGTCTCCACAACGACCGGAAGCTAATATAACAGTTGCGCCACCTAAATTGATTGGTCGAAACTTTACCATCATATCGCCCTCCAATTCGACCATAGAAGGCCACGAACTCTACTTAACGTATGGCGCACACTCAAATCGGACGTTATTTGTTGACTACGGGTTCGTCAATGATGTTTCTAAGGAGGACCTATTGTCTGGAGAGGTGTCCGGAGAATGCGATGTCCAGGGTGCCATAGAGCCTCTGTTTGAGGCGAGAGGAAAGTTGGGTGCATGGATGAAGGAAGTCCTCGTCGATGAGGGATATTGGGGGTTTGCGGATCTAACTTTAAGAAATCGTTTCACTGATACTTTTTCTTCATTTTGGCAGAGATTGGACTTTACACACACAGCCGGCCCCCGCCCACCCATCGTATCGCCTAATCACGGCGCTGCGACTTTATCATCTTTTCCCGGCATCAACCAAAGAGGTACCTCCAAAGGCGGAAGCAGCCTTGTTGCCCTGGAGGGATACTCTCTTGGGAATAGCAGAACAGGTATCGGAAGAGAACGAAGCAAGGTGGAGAGATACGCTCCTTCAAATCTGTTCAGCCCTTGTCGAAGGCGCGACGTCCGCGATAGCTTCATACGAGGGCCCGCCGGAGTCAGAGGATAACGCATCATGGTTACCTTATATGAGGAAAAACATAAGGATCCTTTGGGAGGAGGAGCTCTGTGTTGCCAATGCGGTGGCTGGAAGTATTCAGGACGGCGAAGAGTTCTAGCTCAAATGTATGCATGGATCCCCGTTGGTTAGGCAGGTTAGCGAATTGAAAATGTATACTTCAATTAGACAGGGAAGTAGTACCAGCTGCAGAGGACGATTGCATTTTTCAACGAAATTAAACTTGGTGCACGGCGTCAGAGAGATGTAAAAATTTGACGCCAGGCATACTTTATATTTATCTATTTCACCATAAAAGCAAAAGGAAGCTGCCTGTGGAATTGAATACTGTAGTATAGTCAGGACTTGAGGCGACGCCGCCCGCCGCGGCCGCCGCCGCCGCAAGCAAGCGTCACGTGTCAATGTGGATCATAATCTCTGAGTCTTCACTCAACTCTCATCTTGACCATGCCCTCTAAGAAGAACCAGACACCAGCTGCCTCTGTACCTGCGCCAGAAGAACCAGAGGGCCCTCCTCCGCCGGACCCTGTTCCCCCAATCCAAATCATCTATTGCTCAGGTTCATTTAGGCATCTCAGCACAGTGGGCACCACCATTTGACCAGCTTCGCATTTGCCCTTTAGTCTGCTCCTTCCCGCCAGAATATTGTGAATTTGGTTCAAGTCTGACCAAATGCAAGGAGTGGCTCAACGAGGAGCACACTGATCTTTTCGACAAATTTTATTCGGAAGGTGTGTGCCATGGATAATGCAGATTAGATTGTGGAGATATGAATGAATGAGCATCTACCATTACTCAGATGCGCTTACATCGAAGGTTGGGACGCTGAGCTTGGAGCAGCAAGCAAAGCTCGAGAAGGACGCGGCGAAAAAGGAGGCGAAAGCATCAGCGAAGGCAGACGCTGCTCTGAAGAAAAAGCTTGCATCACAGGTGCGTTAACACGCTTCCCTCACCTCCCGGTATCATTTTTCATTGCTCCCTCACTAGGTGACAATAAAACGGATAGAGAGAAATAAACGGAAGCATGTAACATCTATTGCGGGGCTCGAGGCATTCGGTATCGATCTAAAGAAGGCGGCGAAGCAATTCTCATCGAAGTTCGCAACTGGTTCATCAGTGACGAAGAATCTCCAAGGCCATGACGAGATCGTCGTGCAGGGAGATGTCAGTGACGAAATCCTAGAGATGATTGAGGCTGGCGCCGGTGTGCTGCAAGGTATTCCTGCGGACAAGGTCGCGATCGTGGAAGAGAAGAAGAAGAAGGGTGGCGACTAATTATTTGCCCGTAAAACGAAATGACCTTGTACAAGTAGATTCCATTTCAAGGAATATTAGCCTCGTTGAAATAAGGAACGTAGGCGAGGTAGAATAGAATGTCTTTATTCGAGGTGTGCATTAAGCGTCCGTGACTTTGATGCCATCTTTTCGGTGTGCTGGAATTTCTGCGTCTTTGGGCTCGTCTTTATCAGCGGCCTCGCCAATATACGAAGGGAACCTAATTAAGAGTTAACGAATTAATACAGCAGCGGCAATTGACAAGTGATTTACCTTGGTACACCATCCTTCGTCAGTTCTTGAAAGCGATATGTGATGATAGCGCCAACTTTAGGAGGATTCTTGCGTTGTTTGTCACTCAACCCAGTCCCGACATTGAAGGTCTAGAGGATATTTCAGTCATGGATTTGGGCTGTGCATGATATCTGCAGCACGAACCTTTCCTGATTCCATCTTGCACTTCAAAGCGCCTGTGGAGCCCTTGTGCCTCCCCTTACCGGGAACATACCCAGTAACAACGGCTTCAGCGTCGTAGAATGTCTACGAAATCATCAGTCAGGGGTACAACAGTTAGACGCTGAGAAACGGAAATATCGAACCTTGATCTTCAATAGAGATCCAGAGCGTCTGCCCTCATATTGTCTATGACAAGAGCATAAGCATCATGCGTTGCGCAGACGAAGTTGGTGATTCTCACGAGCCCGGCTTTCTTAACATCAGGCCTTCTCCGCCGAGACTCTCGATCTCCTTCAGCTTGTCAAGGACATGTTTCCTGCTCTTGGCCGCTTCATGCTCAACAATTCCGGCTATATCGGAGGCATGACTGCCGCCTGGGCCAAATACTTTCCTCAGAAAGTCGATCCTTTCTTCGAACGGACTATCACCCTTCGAGGGTATATCAAATATCTATTCGAGAACATATTGTTCATTGCTTAAAAGATCGAGGGGAAGAAGTCCAACTGACCTGGAAAGTAATATTTTTCCAGTGAGGGGAATTCACAGTCTTGACGATGGAAACTGTGGACTGGAATTCGCCTCTTCCGCTGAAAAGCTCCCCATCGAGGGTCATGTCCTTGGGTAGTTCTAACAAGGAGTGAGGGAAACACTTGGAACGTAAATGCGAAACGCGCAAAAGAGTGAACTGACTGTCCAAGAACCACTTCGGCGGCGTAAACGGATTTCCAAGACGGCTGATCATCTGCTTTCCGTCATAGTAAGTTCTAAAACTCGAGGCGTCAAGCGGCAATAGTATCAGTCTCTGCGAATAATCGCACCTGACGCCGTCCAGCTTCTCAGAAATCCACCACCCCACAGGATCAGGACCCGTTTCCAAATCCCACTTGTTAGCGAGAAGCAGCTCTGGAACTACCTTGGTCGCCGCAGGGGTATCATCATCTTCTGCTTCTTCTTCTTCTTCATCTTCGTCCTGAGTGGCTTTATCTTTTCCTTTGGATCCAGGCTTAAACGCTGGCGCTGGTTTGCGAGCTCGCTTGGCAGGTTTCGCGTCGTCCTCATCCTCGTCATCTGTCTTCTTACGCTTGGGTGCAGCCTTAGCCTTGGCCTTTAGCGTAGCCTTCTTCACCGCGCCCTTCGGCGGAATTCCGTGAGGGTTCTTCAGTTTCAGACGCGCTTCCTCATACTTGTCACCAAGCAAGGACTTGAGGTGTTTGCACGTGCGCGCGTTGACAGGAGATCCACCCTGGATGGACAAAAGGGCTCAGGGGAGCTCTTTAGACAGAAAAAGGACTTGAATGTGCACCTGGTTCCTCCAAGCCTTTAAATAGGTTGTTCAGAGTGAGTGATGAATGTGGCACAGAGCATCAAGACGCGTTCATACAGGAAAGGTGCTGATAGACAATTAGGCGTCGGCGCAAGGAGCGTTCAAACGAGATCTCACCAATAAAAATGGTCGAACGTCCTTTTGACCTTGTACACCGAGTTGCTAAGAGAGTTGCTGTTGGCGCGCACGTACTACACGCGACGGGCTCGCCGCACCTTGTCATGGAACTGACCTCTTTCTCTTCGCCATCGACAAGGTCAACTTTTGGCTTAACCCCATTGATTTCTGCGAGTTCGTCTTGGGCCATAGGGAAAGATAGGAGTGTGAGCAATATGATTTTATTATTATTATGGGCGTGCAATATATATGAAATTCAAAAGGCGCCCATCAATTAAATGGCGGGCTATGTACATACTAATGATTGGCGGGGCGTTGACCATTGAAACTTGACGGTCACCCGTTTCCAGATGGGGATAATCACCGCAGCGGCCGAGGCCAACACAACCGTGACCACGCACTGCATCGCTCCACTTTTTTCTTCCACCCTCCTCGACGTCGGTGAGCCATGGCTGTCGAACCGTTGCTGTCCACACGGGCACAGCGTGCCTTTATTATCACTGGTAAGCTCTTGTATCGATCATGGAATCGTCCCCCACAGGCCCTCTAAAGTATCATCTGTTCGTCTAGTGTCTGTTCGTAAGTCCCCGGAGTGTATGGCCGGACTTTCTGTTCCTAAGAGGCTCTTGGTGCTACAGAGGCGATCGTGGTGCTCGTTATGGTCGGGGTTACATACAGGATGGTGTGTGCCCTCTCGTTGGTGATATTGTAATCTGAAGCCCCGCCACTATAGGTCGAGGATAATGTCGATTTTCATCTAACCAGATACAAGGTAGGGTTTCAAGCCTCAAGCATCACCTCCAACTCACATTTTTGTCCAGACACTACCATGTTACCTTGCCCTGTTTGCGCTTGCCGAGTTGGTGCCCCTCTTGGCCCATCGCCGATATGAAGGCTAAATGTATTGAACAGGATTTTCGAACTCTTCATGGCATTTGATGCCCTACGGCTACGGAATATTATCCAGTTGCTCGGCCTTCTGCGTAAGACTTTCGCTACCTTGTCCTGTTAACTCCCCTCACGACTTTCTACATCCATTGATCTAGTCTTCCACATGGGCCTCATGGTGTTTGCTGCCCTACAAGTCAGACAAACACACACCGCCCTTGTACAGCTCACTGGTTGCGATGGAGCAGACAACTATGTTGTGAGTAAATTTCTGTTTTCCCAAGCTTTCGATGATCTCATGTTCGATAGCAATGCGGAGGACCTGGAAGCCTGTGGTCCAAGGTCGAACCCTTCTTGATCGTTGCGCCCTGCGTGATCGCTGCGTCGTGGCTCATGATGTTGTTCTGGATCAAGCAACTTTATGAAGAGTTCGGGTACGCTGTTTTCCTTTCTTAAAAGACTTTTAATGCTCATTTACCTTCAGATGGGCGATTTTCCATGTCGTGGGGGCAAACCCAAAAATGAAGAGTAAGTCGATTGCCTTTATGTCTGTTTTCCAGCGGATGGTGACGCAGTTTTTAGCCATGTATCAATGGTATCAAATCATGGTCTGCCTCCTCAAGTTCGATTTCTTCTGCTTCACAGGAGTCACTATGCAGGTAAACACCATATTTCCTTTCAGCGCAGAATTGTTTTCAATGGCATACAGCTTCTCATCATCGTTTTGCGGAAAGACTCCGCCGAATTCGGTGTGACTGTTACAGCAATCCCTGTTGTACTTGTTCTCCTTGTTTTGGCTGGTATCGCGGTCCAGCGAGAAATCAAATGGTCCGTATAGTGTTCCAGTCGTTGGGAAATCTTTGATAGCTAAAGGTCCACAGGCTCATGTCAGTATCTCTTGTCATGATGTTAGCTGCCCAAAGCTACTGTGAGCCTTGATGCTTGTCTGCTGATGAATATCGCTGATCCTCGCAATGGCGCCCTTCGAATAGTCTGTGAGTTGATACTTTATTTCTCATTATTTCGTGTTCTTAAAAAGCTCTTTTTTGCAGTGTACAAACTTGTTCGCTTCTACCAGCCTCAAACACGAGAACTCTACGAAACAACGAGGGCAACTTTGACAGTTTTCAGTCCGTCTTGTTCCTCTCCATTGAAGCACATTCTAATGGTTTTATTTTTATTAGCTATCTTTGCTTTCATCCTTCTCTTCGCCACGTTCGCGGTCGGTCTTCGATGCTTTGCCGACTTTGACCGGGGTCTCCTAGCTTCAAAGACCAACGGTAAGAAATAGCAGCCACTTCCCCATTGCCCTTCCCACCAAGTTTTTTTTTGCAGCATTGCCGACACGGCCGAAATTGAGCCAGAAGGAAACTTTGAACATAAGCATGACCCAGCGACAATCGTCCTACCTTGGCGGAGCCCCAGTGGTGAACCGTATCTCGATCGAGTGATTATGGACTTTGACGCATCTTACCCTGCTTGTATACCTGCACCTGGAACTATTATGCCTGTTCAACTATACCTATACTCTATATACTCTACTTACGAAATCCTTTGACGACCTTGATTGCCATCTACTCGTGTCCGCCAAGCCCGCTCAAGGTTACTTACTTCCTTGCTATTGACCAGCACCGCCTGTAGGCTTCCGCCTTGCTCTTGACATCCTTTGACCAGGATGGTGGAACAACATCGCCGGTTCAAGTTGTGGCTGTCGTTTCTAAATCGCGTGCGTTGGCGTTCTTTTTTCGTTCAAACCCTCACCGATACTAAGGTTGTATCTGGTAGACGGGCTTAACTGTGCCGACACTGACAGCGTTGGTGATTATCCTCACTCAATCTGTGAAGGTCGTTTACTTTGCGGCCGGGGCTGTGATGTGCGCATTCACCGTAAAGCTTTTGAAGCGGGCCATTCGGCAGCCACGTCCACCGAATCAAACATCACAACATAAAACGACGTACGGGTACGCCTCTCTCTCCTTGGCCCCACCGCGTCCTTTAATTTGACCGTGCAACGTACATCAGGATGCCCAGCACACACTCCGCGACGATCAGCTATTATGCAACGTATATCCACATGGCGTGCATGTATCTGCCGCTCCACGAGTCTTTTGCATCCAGTCCTGGATCCCGGTTACTCCCCTCGATTGTGTCGCTGCTCTGGGCCGCCTCGGTTGTCATGTCGCGAGTATGGCTGGGTTATCATACTTTACCCCAGGTGACTGCTGGAGTTGCGTATGGGGTTGCCTTTGCTATCGGTTGGTTCAGGCTGGTGGATAGATACGGCGCACAACTCGGCATAGAGTAATAATATGATAATCACATAGAGTTGTGGATTTGGGGAACATGGTGTGCGTGTATTCAGACTGTTACGCTGCCCGATCGCGTCAAATGATGACACGTGAGCTACGCGTCTTGACTTCAAACAACGATCACCATGGACCCAGAGGACCCCGCCGCCCAGTTCTTCCCCGACCAAGAAGACGTTGACCTCTATGAAGTGCTTTCTGTGCCCAACGATGCCAAGGCAGATGTCATCAGGAAAGCCTACCGACGCCTTGCTCTTGTACATCACCCCGACAAGCACGCGTCGGCCAGCGTCGCGGTCAAGGCCGAGGCTTCGACCAAGTTCCAGCAGATAGGCTTCGCATATGCCGTGCTCAGCGACGAGAAGCGGAGGGCGAGATATGACAGCACCGGTAGGACGGACGAGGGCTTCGACCTTGCCGCAGGGGAGGATGGGTGGGAGGCTTACTTTGAGGCCATGTTTGAGCGCGTCACTCGTGGAAAGCTCGATGAAATGAAGAAGGAATACCAAGGTACATCGTTTTGTGTGTCACCAAGTCGTTCTTTTGCTCACTCTGTCCGTAGGTTCTGCTGAGGAGATTGACGACCTCAAAACCGCATACATTAACACTGGTGGATCTATCGGCGACATCATGACCCACATTCCGCATTCTACAAACGAGGATGAGGCGCGTTTTATCGTTGCGATCTCTGACCTCATTACGCAGGGCACACTGCCTACTCTTGAGCTATGGCAGACCAGCGTGAAGGACGAGAAAGCTAAGATCGTCCGACAGAAGCAAGGGGAGAAGGAGGCTCAGGAAGCTGAGAAGCTTGCCAAGGAGTTGGGTGTCTGGGACGAGTTCTATGGGAGTGGCAAACAGGGGGAGCGGAAGGGCAATGGGAAGAAGAAGCAGAAGGAGAACGGCGAGGAGGACCTCTCAGCACTTCAAGCGCTTATTCTCAAGAAGAAGGAAAGGGGCATGGACAACTTCTTCGACAGTCTCGCTGCCAAGTATGCAGAGCCCGAAAGCAAGACTCGAGGGAAAGGGAAGAAGCGGGGGAGGGAGCCAGAGGAGGAAGAGGAGATTTCGCCAAAGAAGAAGTCGCGGAAAGCACCAGCACCACAGATGCCAGATATTGACGACGCCGAGTTCGAAAGACTGCAGGCCAAATTATTCGGCGATAAGACAAAGACTTCCTCAGCGGCACCCGATTCGCAATCGACGAAGGGGAGACGAAAGGCCAAGAAATAGACTAGGCACGTCGGTTTTGTGTTATAATTTAGACCATGTAATATATCTGTAAATCTACCGCTTCTTGGAGCAACGAAAACGGTACCTAGCGGGGTATCTGGACTGGTGATTATCTACAGGTAACGCACCGAATCTATACCCAGACTTCTCCGCGCATGTATGATGGCCACGAGCTCCTTGATACTCTCCTCCAAGATCACAACGTTGTCCAGTAGATGTGAAAGGGTCACCGTTTCTGGCTTTGTCGATTTCTCCTCTTCCTCGGGTTCGGCCATCGTTTCCGACATCTGCAACGTGTCCTCGCCCCAGCCAGAGGATGTAAAAACATCGTCCCCGCCAGCACTCCACTGTGCCGACTTGACTGGTGTCCATAGACTTGAAGGCGGTATCGGCGCGACGAAAGGCTCAACAACGATTGATCCTGTGTCCTGATAGTGGCGGCCAAACGGACTGGCTACGGTCTTCGGGTTGATCGATTTTTTCGAGGGTGTCGACGGCTCGGACGGAGGCGGCGGTGCTGTCCTGTTTTTTCTCGGAGTCAAAAAGGAGACGAATGATGAAGATGATTTCGGCTTCGGCTTGGGTGGTGCAGAAGGTTCGGGAGGTGGGATAACAGGACTGTTTTCATCAAAGACGTTCAACGAGACATTCAAGGCGTCCGTCATGTTTTCCGAGAAAAGGAGGCCCTGCCGTCGCTCGAGCAAGAACTTGTCGAAGTTGTCAACAGCTGCACGATACCGTTCAAGTGCAGTGACTAGGCCGTGGAAGATGGTGTGGATGACTGGCCGTGAATTCTCATTCATGCTGGAGGCAGGTAGAAAATTGGTATCGGTGGCCAGCTTTCTCTCAATCGAGAAATCGATTGAACGGTCGTCACCATCATCGCCTGTGGGCACGCTCTCTTCCGTAATGTCCGACCTTTGTTGACCATTTGTGTCATCCGTGGCGAAGGTTAGCCACCCTGCCAGCGACCGATCCGGATGTATGGCCAGCGTAGCAAGTAAGCCTGTCAACGCAATGTTGAATTCAGGTGTGTGTGAGAAGAACCTTCTCAAGGCTTCGAGGACAAGGGAGAGGATGGGATCATTGACGTTGAGCCTGTGTTTGAATTTCTGCCTCGAGCCCAGGTTGTTGATATCTTCATCAGTCAGCTGATATGCGGATTGTTTTTGGATAGAGAAGAGGGCGTCATGGAGGTAGTGATCATATCCTGTGCTGAAAGCGTCGCCACTGTGTGAAGGGTCGACGCGGGAGACCAGCGTGAGGTAAAGTCCCATTTCTCGCTCGTGTGTTGAATAAGTTGTCTCGGGTTGAAAGAACTGGGGTGCGCCGCTGAGCTGTTCCGTGGTGTCATCATCTTCGGCACCTGGATATCTGAACGAATCCTCGTCGTCCTCGACCTCGACCTCATGTGACGTCGACCTTGTTTCACTCCCTGAATGGGCACTGATCATCGACGGGTGCGGAAAGCTTGTGGCCGTCGGGTCCGGCGTGACTATCAGAAGTCGTTCGACAGTGAGTTGTGAGTGCTGAATCAGCATGGACTGTAGAAGCTGGAGTGCAGACGTTGCAGTGGGTTGCGAGCTGGACCTGAGATTTGACATCAAGAGATCTCTGAGTGTAAATCGGCCCATGGATGTGAAATATTCGGACTGTTTTCTGGATGCAGGGGCCTCCATTTCCAGCAAAACCATAGCGCTACTCTTCCTTCTCCTCAGCTTATTCTGCTTGTCGGAAGATTTGCTCTCTGCCGGGGATCCGCCCAGGGTTAGCATCGAGAACGGCTTCTGCCTCAAGCGGACCTCGTCGTTGTCCTCGCTGAGGAGGAAATTGACAAGAAGATCACCCAGCCCACCGGATTGGAGTGCCCTCATCATGACTTCGATGTAAGACATGACGGCGACGGCGCTTCCATCGGTATCGGAGCATTCCAGAATAGAGGGATACAAGACGTTCTCGAAAAAGATGCGGCGCACTGCGTCGAGGATGGATTGTGCGATGGCTGTTCCTACGAGCGCAGACGCGTCCAGGGCATCGGATGTGACATTTCTTCGCAAGACATCCTGCAAGAACTCTAGTAGTTTGAGGAAATGGTCAAGCCGTGATTTGAAATCTGGGCTGAGAGCGTCCTCAATACCCATAGCCCGTGCTTTCTCCTTGGCGAGCTCCTGCTTCTCCTTCTCTTCAGTGGTATCAGACACAAGGCCTCCTATCGTCATTCCATTCCCAGAAGCAACAGAGGCAGCGGTTGAATGGAAGATTAGTTTTGAGGGGAGAAGGGAGTACACAGCGCCCAATCCCGCTCCAAGAACCTCCGAAAAGTCACCATCGAGGATATATTCCGCCAACGCCAATGCAGCGTCTTGCACCGGATCGGAAGATATTTGTTCTGACGCAGAGTCGTCTGTTTTTGGTCGCGGTTCCCCCGGAGACATAGCCACGTCCATCAAGAACAACAGACCTGCCCTGGCGAAGTCTCCGATGTGGCCTTCGCGATGCACGAAGCGAAGCAGGTAGTTGAAGAGCAAGAACTCGTATTCAGTCTTCTTGTTCATTGGGAATCCCGGGGCTGATTTAATTGTAGCTTGGGAGGGTGTTGGGGATGGGCCACGAGGTTGACCAGACACGTCCGGAGATGGCGCGCCAACTTCCTCATCTTCATCCTCCTCATCCTCGTCCAGCTCCTCAACGGAGAACAGCGGCTCCGAATGGTACCAGTGCTTATCATGAAAGAAAATCATTAGGAGTTCACGGTACGTCCGGATCCGACTGCACAGAATACAGAGAAGATTGACCACTGGCCAGCAACGCGTGAGTTACCGAGATTTGGATTTGAATCAAAAACGCACAATCTTCCTCGTATTCAGAGGGTTGGCTCTGAACAGAGCTGCGCGCCGCTCCCATAACTTTACGCCCGTCCAGCTGCTCTTGTAGATCGTCCCCGGCACAGTTTCGCAGTAGTCGTAAAACAGCCCTGTGTACAGCGGAGTGAACCAGGAATTGCTCATCCATCAGTACGACCATGTTCTGCACGGCACGGAGGACCTCCGCTTGGATTCCTGACGGACGATCGGTTTCACTGAGGCGCACAAGTTGGCCAAGTACATCTTTGCGAGGGATTAGTTTGTTTCATGAATATATGTTGAGGCAAATGTACCATTCTTCAAGAGATATTCAAGACATGCGCCAGTACCCCTGGACGCTGGTGAGTTTGGAATGGAGTTGGCTTGTCTGAGTGACACACCCTGCTTCCGTCCTTGTTGATTCCCATACTAACGCGTCAACGAGTGATTGAAGGTGAGCAGGAACATTAGTGAACTTGATTCCTTTCGAAAGTTGACGCTCGTCAGGTTGTTGCAAGGTATTCTGTCCGTGGTTGCTTGAGGCCTGCCACGAACATCGTGATTCAGTTCAAAGCCCACCTTAATGACATCCCAGGATTTCTGGAATTCGTGGGCGTGATCAACAGGGGTCGGGGTAGGTGCTGGGTTGCCAGACCGGAGGAACTTTGAAAAGTAGTCCATCTGGTCAGATTAGCCCAGGGAGGAGCTCACTGAGCATCGCGATTCCTGTAGTCAAACACGTGACAAGAGCTCGCTAATTCGACGCGTTCACACATACAAATACTAATAGATACTTTGTGAAAGTTCAAGGATTTGTGCCCTTTTGTGCCACACAAGTTCTGAGTTCATCATCAAGGTGGAGGTATCCATATGGATTATATCCTGTGCTTCTACGGTAATTATGGTGGTACACGAAATGAAGGTGCTGGTGCGGGTGGCTAGGATGGAGTTTACAGTAACAACCGTCAATCCAAGTAAGGTAAGTATGAAGCCAGGTAATATGCAATAACGTTAGATCATTAGATACTCTTGCAGATGGAACAATCAAAGGTATCGATGTTGATTTGGTTCCGGAAGACCACAGCTGAGCACAAGAGTTAGTATGGGAAGAATGAATAACTAGCAACAGCGACGTACGCAAAACGATCAACGCTGCAAGAAGGGCGATCATCAGGATATAGACGATAGTATACTTGATGACCTGAGTAAAATCAACAAGTGAGCGACAAAGAGAGAGTATCAAAGTGTGAATAAATAACGCACAATCCATCGCCGCTGTCTCTTTTGCTTGGTAGAGAACAGAGGAGCACGAATCTGCTTCGAAGGGCGAAGCCAGACTGGATATCGGATGAGTGGATGGACACCAGGTGGCATGATTATGAAAACTTACACAGCATCGTAGAGTGCAAGCGATTCGCGTACGGCAAAAGAATCGGTGGAGTGAGGATGACCAAGAGGATATGAGCAAGAAGGAAGTCGGATCCCCAAAGCGACATCTCCACGATCTTGACGAGGAATTCACGCGCCGGCTGGGAGCCCAAACCTCTTCCATACCATTGTCCAGTCCACCATGCACGGTTAGTCTCGTCGTGCTTGAACTCACGCGTCAAGAACACTGCGATGAGGATCTTCTGGATCGCCCGTTGAACTGCGACAATGGTAATAACGCCAAGTACAGCATGAGATGCGTCCCAGAGTTCAAGGAACCACTGTACGGAATCAAGTTAGCGCAGAAAGATGAAATGGACGGAATATGACGCACGAAGAACTCGAAGAATGCGACTAGACCAACCAAACATGTCACATGGGCGAGAGTAGCCATGATTGATCCAAACTTAGTCCAACTCTTCATCATTGGTCCCAAGACGAGGGCAAGGAAGAAAAGGCCGATGAGAACAGCTGCATTCCAGACGACCGGACCAACAGCGAAGACCGCGATACGGATGAGCGGCGCTGGGGGGAGAACGCCATCCTTGTTGGGGAATGACTTGACGAAGGTGTACGCAAGGATGAAAAGAGCTGAAACACAAATGGGCCAAACGATCTCTGAGAAGATGACAGTTTTCCAGGTCGCTCGGGGCACGTCACCCGACAGCTTCTCGGACGGGTGGCCAAGCTTTTTCTTCTTGTAACCAGTGATCATGGTACGCGAAAGTCGGCAATACCCGTACCAACTGCTGGCCTTGGTGCGGGAATTACCACGCGACATCCAGCGGAGGAACTCACGGTAGTCGATGATAAAGTCGGCGTAGGAGAACTGATGAGGGTTGAAGATGAAGGGGGCAATGCAGAGCGAAAGAACCGAGAGCCAGAAGTAAATCAAATGGGGGATCCAGATGGCCATGGTGGCGTACAGGAGGAGGAGGAGGTTCCTCATTCCCATGTAGATACTGGGGCCCGCGAACCGTGAGTAGAGGATGCTGAAGCTGATGCGGGTGGTGGCAAAGCCACGTCCAGTGGCAATGTATCGGGCACCACCGAAGGTCAAGTTGCTGAGGATGGCCTGTGAGTAGATTTGGGTCGAAAACACTTCGAAGATGGGTGATAGCGAAAGGAAATGTTTTGCGAGGCGAAGCAAAGCCTTGCCGGTTCCACGTTCGACAAGCTCTGAAAGCGATGTCAGTTAATATCTTGAACGTACTTGGCGCAGCGCAGGATGACGCTCACCTTGCAGGAAAAGAGGTAAGAAAGCAATGAAGAAAACCAAGAAGATGGAGACAATGCAACGTCTGATCCAGTCGAAGACGGGGATGAGATTGTAGCAGCCAGGCTGTCCACCAAGAACGTTGCCCTGGGAGTCGACTCTACAAATTGCCAGCTGCTTATTGAGAGTTCCGATGAACAGCACTGTGTACACGATTGTTGAGCTATGCGTGAAAAGAAATGCTAAGACAAAAAAAAAAACTCACGAGTGACCATGAAAATCTGGATGGAGTAGATGACGAGGATGTTGTTGATATGGAATCCAGGATGACCGTAGTAGAAGGTCAAGAACCGATCAATAGGCAATTGCGTGCCCAGATAATAATACTCGCGACTAAGCATCTGTTCACCCATACCCATTCCAATCTTGGTCTGGAAGTTCAAGATCGTACCAAACCCAAGGTCACGGCCCTTGCCGCACTGGTAGTACTCCGAGTGCTTGATACGGCCCCCGCGACCAAATGCATTCATACCAGCGAAGATGTCCTCGTTGACATGGAGACCCTTCTGGGCCTTCGACACGCCGCCGCGCGTGTTCATGAACGTCGCGTTCAGGAAATCCGGGTGTCCGTAATGCAGCTTCCCGCCGATCCACGCGAGCGCACGCGCCGTCATCGTTCCGAATGTCTGTTCCTTCCCGGCGGCAATGTCGCCGAGCACACCGATATTCTCCGAGAAAATGTACTCGCGCGTACCGACGATGGCGACGGGCGACCGCGCGAACTCCTTGTGGCCCCACTGCGCGTACGGGCTCTGGCTCGACATGGAGTACTCCTCGAACTCGCCGAGGATGTTCCGGATCTTCAGACACTCCTCGAGGTAATTGTCCTGATTAGCGTCGATGAGCTGGAGGTACTCTCCGCGATAGAAGATCATGGCGTGGTTCTGATTGTCCGACTTGCCGTCTCCGAGGATGGGGTTTCCGGGAAGCTCGATGCGGAACTTGGGCTTTCTCTTGCCAGTCTTTTCGTCGAGATCCGAGTGTCCGTCGATGAGCGCTGAGAACAACTTTGCTTCGCCGCCCTTGGGACCAGGCTCCTCGTCAAGGTACGCGATCTGCAGGTCGGGGTACGCGCGCAGGAGGAACTCGGCGTTCTCATGCTCCTCCTTGTTAAACTTGGAGAACCGCTGCATCGAGATGGTAAACTTGAATTTGCGACGCGCCATGCGTTCGAGTTCGCGCTCGAGCCGCTCGGTGTTGCCGCCAAAGGTCTGCACGATGTCGGGGTTCTCGACGCGGTAGAGCAGTTTGATCGCTTTAGAGTAGTTCATCATGCCCGAAACGGTGCGATACAATGTCTGTGCGCGGAGAGATGCCCAGATACGCGTGCGGAGGGTGTACTCTGGCGACGAGGTCTTGAAACCGATGCAGTAGAACGGCAGATCATCAGCCTTCTTCTCGTCAGGGGAGGTTGCGGTTCCGTCCAAAGCGTCGGTTTCCTCGGCGAGAATTTTGGTGTCCTTTACAAAGTTGTCCCACTCAATAGGGTGCAGCTGCTTGAGGTACTCAAGGAGCGTAACACGGGTGTTCTGGTCCTCCTCGCGGATGATCTCACGCAGACTGAGCAGGATCTTCTCGGAGTAATGGGGAACGAGGACGGTGAACGTGGGCATCGCGTCGACGGGGAGGGGTTCCGGGAAAGAGGTGGTCAGGGACGAGGCGAAGAAGGAGATACGGCGCTCGGCTTCCCCACCAATCGGGAAGAAGGTGCTGTTGGAACCCGATCCATCCTGGCTTGTGAAGAATGGAGGGGCGCGCAGTGTGCGGTGGCCGTCGGGGCTGTCAACCTGGTGGTAAAGGAGACGCTGGACATGGTCGATGGAGAGCAGATGCTCCCTGTACATGGAAATGATGACCGCATTCCAAATCTGAGAGACGAGAACCTGAACAAGGGTATCAGTATCATTTCAGCGCCGTCTATCTGCCAAAGAATCGAACCTTGGGCTTGTACTTGATCTCCATCTCCCCCGTGGCCAGCAACTTGGCGTAAATGCGTTTCGGGAGACGCGTGTAGATATCCTTCCAGGGCGTCCAGATAGACAATCCGAGAGCAAAGGACCGGCCAATACTGAAGATGACGATCCAGATAATGTACCAGAGGTACGTGTCGAGGAAGAACAAGCACAGGTCCATAACATACATGATCGCAAGAGTGAACCGGACGTGATTTGAGCAGAAGATATCGCCCATGATGCGATCACTGCATCCCTGGACCCTCATGTGGGTCATGACAGCGACAGGACTGCTGAATGAGGAGGTCAAGAAGAAGTAGGACTCTGTAAACTTGCAGCTAAAGATGAGAAGCCACAGGAATATTGACGCCGTGCGTGCGGACTTGGGGAGCGACGGGTAAGAAGCGGTGAAAGTCTGGGAAGCCATGTACTTGCGCGCCTTACCGGCGACACGATCTCCAAACATACGACCGGAGGGGATGATGCCGAAGAGAATGGTGACAAGGACAGAGATGAAGAACTGGACGACACCAAGAATGAGCGGAACCTGGGAGGTCGTGGGGCGATTGTCAACCATAGCGATATAGAACGTGGGCCCAGCGGTCAGAGCAAGGATGACAAGGAGGAAGATGAAGCGCGTGGTAAGATGAGACGCGTTATTCCATGTCGTGGGGATGTACGAGAACTCGGCAATGGTGGCGAGCAACATGATGAGGGTGGAGACAGCACCGCCAAGCGCGACGGCGGACCAGGTCATCGGCGCAGAAGGGGAAGGTTTATCCCGCGGAGAGTAGATCTTGGGGGAGTTGAAGGCCGTGTAAAAGAAGAAAATGCCGATGTGGAGGATCCAGATGCGGTTAAAGTTGACGAGGAGATGGGCAGTGGACCGTTTTTCGAAGTAGGTCTTGAAGAACGTACGCCCCCAGTCTACCCTGCTCAATTTCATGAAGCGTTGAGCGGGAGGGACATCAACGAGACGGGTCTGGAGGTGAAGATAAGAAGGCGAGGGTGGGAGAGCGAGGGGAATGGACTCACATTGTCTGAGAGGACTATCTTCGCCAGGCCTTCAGGATACCAGAAGAGCTGGTTGATATCGTCATAGCCAATGATCTGATCGTGGTCCTTTTCCTTCCTGACGAACTTTCCGTCTTGGACCTCGTAACCCTGGTCGCGCATGAAGTTGTAAAGGGGCTTGATGACGGTGTTCAAGTAGAGGCCTTCGGGGACAGGGTCGATGCGACTCTGGCACTCGGGGCTCCGGTAGTAATCGTCGGCGCACTTGAAGAGAAAGCACATGGTCTCCGGGCAAAAGCGAACGTTACCGCCCTCGCCCCAGCAGAGGAGATACAACGCGATCTGTCGGAGGCGGTCGTACTGGCTCATATTATTCATGGCATTTCTCCAACGGTTGAGGGCACTGTCGAGGGACTTTGAGCCGGCGGTTTTGGGGCCCTTGACACTCTTGAGACGCTGAAGACCGGGGTTCTGGGACTGGCCAACGGCATCATCAAGGTTGAGCTGGGCAGCAAAGTACCACTTGCGATAGTTGGCGTGCTGACCGCCGATGTAGTCGGCATGCAAGGTAAGCAGGGCCTGGTTGGGGGTCATGCGGGAGGCGCGAGAATCCAGCAAGTGCATGGTGAAGTCAAACTGGAGAGGGGGAGGATATGAGATTAGGTAAGAAGAAGCGGGGGGCGGAGAAATTGAAATACCATATTACGCATAGAATCCCGTTGGAAACCAAACTTTTGGGTAAGGTCAAGGAAGATGTCCTCTATTTCCTCAGTGGACATGGGAATTTGCTTGTCAGCGCCCCAGGCAGGGTAAGGATCATTGGAGCCAGCTCCAGCGTCAGCAAAAGGAGAAATACTGGGAATGCTGGCATGGGAGTCGACAGAGGATGCGTAATGGGTGCGACTGTTGTAATCGGACTCGACGGCTGTGGGAGGGGATGAGATGGAATAGGGGGAGAGAAACGAGGTACACACAGCCATGCTGCTGGTCGTAGTAGGCCTGGCTGGCGGCTAGACGGGTTGTGCTGGAGTTGGGGTTGGGATAGTGGTCTGCCTGGTCGGAGTCGGAGTCGTAGGGTCTACGTTGTGCAAAAGGATTATTGCGGGGGTTGGATGGCAGGCCGTAGCCGCCGGGGTTGGCCATGAGAGTAGAAAGGAACGAAGAGGTAATGAGAGTGGGAAGCTGAGGAAAGGATGATGGACAGGGTGGGAAAGTGGTTGCAGGGGTGTGACTGTAACGCGCGGGTAACGCGCTGTCACGCGATGATCTTGTTGTCCCGCGCTCACGTTCACGCTGGCCCCCCGCGCGTGCGCTATGCGCCGCCCACCGCGCCCACGGACCGCGTCCCGTCGCTGGTGTCCCTGTGTCTGCTGCGCCTCGCCGAGTTCCCCGACGCCGTGCACCCGCTGCCTGTCCGCCTGTGCTACGCCGACGCCCCGCCCGACGTCCCCGGTCCGTGGTCTTGGTCTTCCGGTCCATGGCCTGTGCCCGACCCCCGTCTGTGGGCGACGCTCGCACAGGTCTATGACGGCCTGCCCGCGTCCTGGCGCTCCTACGCGCTCCCGCTCGCCGACCAGCACGTGCCGCTCCTGCAGCGCATCCCGCACACCCCGCGCTTCTCGCTGCTCACCCTGCTTGATCTCCCCGGCTGTCCCCATCTCACCGACGCGTCCATCCACGCCCTCCGCCAGCTCCACTCCCTCGTCGCGCTCGATGCCAGCGCCACCACCCTCACTGCATACGCCATCAACGCCCTCGCAGGCACCATGGTCGCCGATGGCACACACCGCCGCGGCCCATGGCCCCTCCGCGTTCTCAGGCTGCGGTATTGCCGCCACATTGACGACGACGTATATCACCATCTTGCGAAATTTCCCCTCCTCTCTGTCGTAGGTCCGTCTACCCAGCTCCCGACACGTCCAACACCGCTCATCCTTGCACACAGACCTCAGAGGAACAGATTGCCGCCCGCCCACGATGCACACCTTGTTGAGACCCTCATCCGATCCAGCCCTCTTTCATCCGGCCCCACTTGCTGCAGCCGTCGATGCTCTTTACAGCAATGGCGTCTACTCTTCACCAAACACCTGCAGCCTTGTCATCGCCACCCTCCACCACCCTCCCTCTACAGCCCCCACGTCCATTTTCGTGCCCCAGGAATCCTACGTCTTTGTGCCTTCTCACTCTGCCACGCCAAAACCAAGGTCCGACTACAATCTCCAACTACCACGCAAGAGAATCCAACCACCCAAATATCCCGCTCACTACGCTCCAGAACGTACCGACAATGGGTCACTGCCTGGCCTGGACTCTCAAGAGTACGGCGACCCGCAGAGTGGCGAGCTCATCTTTGAACCTCTTCCAACTGCAGGGCCGTTGGACCTGCCCCGACTTCCAACTCTGGACGACGAACTTCCAACACCCTCCCGTGCCGACTCATCGCCACCACAGCCCCGCAGCGCCGAAGCCGCACCAGACACCTTCTATCGCACCATTCCCCCACTGGACCCTCGGCGCAAATACGACCCCATCAATGACTACGCCGCCGAGATGTACTATGCGCGCGTGCCCATTGAGAGCTCGACCCGGCCAACGAGCAGACACGACGCGAAACTCACATTGTACCGCACGCCGCCGCCGTGGAGCGTGTTGGAGGAATGGACCGCGGCTCTAGCTCGCGATCGGACAGAGGTAAAGGCAAAGCCGAGTGGGATGATCACTGCGGAGGTGAACCGCTCGCGTATGGCGATGGGCAAGGGGGTTGTCAACCAACAGCGGCTTGATGGGTTGAAGGAGAGTGCGAGTGTGCGAAAACAGTCTGCGGTTGGTGCTACTCCTGGTCAAGCGACCCCTGCACCTGCTTCCGTGACGTCAACCATCGGGACTGCGTCGGACAGAAATCCTTTCCGCAGGTCATCGACAGGTACGCCGGGCGCGGGGCCCTCGGGCTCAGCCCGTGTAGCGAAACCTTTGATACCCATATCGGCGATGGCTGTACCTGTTCTGCCTGTGCCAAAGACACCTGCACCGAGCGCGAGTAGGATCAAATCCAAGGGACTGGTCGCCTCATCGTTCTCTGAAGATGTCAAGAGCAAGGTCGGTTCTGAGAAAAATATTCTGACGCCCAGACTGAACTCGAACAAACGACCAATGTTCGACGAGGGTGGGTCCGCTTCGGTGAAGAAGAAGAAGGGAGTAAATAACAATCCCAAAACGATATATGCGGAGTCGTCAAAGGCAAAAGGGTTTGATTGGGGTGTGTGGGGTGGGGAAGGAGCAAACCCCAAGGACACGAAGAATAGATAGTAGATGGTGTTGTGACGCGTCGCGTCGCGATCGGTTCATGTGGTCATGTGATGGCGACTTTTTTGATGACGGAATCCTGAATGACCTTGACTTTCATCGCGCCACCCTGTTCTCCAGACTCAGCTCTCTATACCACTCTAGAGCGAATGTCACACATACACTCATATGGCCCCTCCCGCACATTTAGCCCGGCCATGGCGCGGGCCATCCTCCGCAAGCAACCCAAGTCTTCGCGCGGCGCACCATGGCGCATCCACGCGAGGACGATGGCGTCCGCCCTGCCCCGCCCGTACAAATTCCACATAGGCGCCAGCTTCGCGGGCAAGCCGGGCCCCAAGGACCCGCTACATATGCCCTTTCCCAAGGACGGCGTCATTGGTGCGTGGAGAGACCGCACACTTGCATGGCCGAAGGGGGTGAGGAGCACGAATGCCGGACAGGACTTTTTCTTTGTTCAGGACGTACGTACTCCGCGTGGAACATAGGCTTGTACAGACGCTGAAGCACATGTGTTTCTGCTTGACTGTAGATGCGGAATGAATCTGTATGTGCCCCGCCAGGCTAGTTGGAGTGTCAACCTGACCAGTTCATTCATGGCGCGAATATAGGGCGTGTCAATTGGAGTCGCAGACGGCGTCGGTGGATGGACAGAGAGCGGCGTTGACCCCTCACTTTTCTCACAAGCACTGATGTTCCACGCCCACCGCTACTCGCGGAACGCATGGGCGGGCGAGCCGGAGATTGACCCCACACTAGACTACGAGGAGCGCGAGGAGATTGAGGGCTGGGAGATGACTCCGTATGAGTGTCTTGACCTCGCGTACGGAGGTGTGCTAAGGGAGAAGTTCGTTCAGGCCGGTGCGTTTCCCTGGAGGCGCGGTTAATAAGACTTGGACATAATTTGCAATATAGGTTCGAGTACCGCGTGCCTGTTGACAATGAACGCATCATCGGGCGTGCTACGCTCTGCAAAGTGTGTACTCAAATACCCTGTCCGCATCATCGCACCTGATTTCGCCTGCCCTCCCTGCCCTCGTCAACCACAGCCTAGGTGACAGCGGCTTTATGATAATCCGCTCAAATTCAATACTACACAGACAACGCCCACAAACCCACTTCTTCAACTGCCCAAAGTGGGTGTTCACTCTACCGTTGTTTTTTCGATGACGATCTTACCAACTGCGACGCGCAGACAGCTGACAAAACTCCCCGTCAATTCACAGCGCAAATTCGCGCGCGCGTGCGTGGACAAGCCCAGCGAGGCCGATACCTTCCGTACCAAGCTCGGCGATGGCGATATCGTCATTGCATATGTGTGTGTCGTAACGTTTCCCCGTTTCCATTTTCCGTGTCTCGCTATGACGGTGACTTTTGATTGGGATACTGACTCTGTGCAAATGCAGACAGATGGGTTGTCGGATAACGTCTTCGCATCGGAAATTGTGACGATATGCTCCCTCGTGTCGCGGCGGGGAGGGACGGAGGATCAGCAGGTGCAGTCGATTGCGGACCGCCTGGTCGAATACGCGAGGCAGTGCATGAGCAAGAAGGCGCGCGTTAGTCCGTTTGAGAGTACGCCGACACTGCCTGTTTTTTTCATTGCGTACTGTTCATTGACGCTCTGTAGGGGAGGCGGCGAGGCATGGGATGTTCTTTCGCGGAGGGGTGCGTTGGTTTTTCTCCGTCTACCCGAGAGGCGACTTACTGATCCCTCACTTGCCTGTAGAAACCAGACGAGTGCGTTTGAGCTTCCTCTGCACCCCATATTGTTACTGACCACTCGATTCACAGTGTCACAGTCCTAGTCGGTCTTGTCCGAGAGACAACTTGACATCCACCCACACTTATAGTTCTTTTATATCACCCATTCATTCACAGCATTTTGGATTTAACGCTATCATAACGCTATCATACTTGCATACTCACCTGCTTATCCTCGTAATCACGCATGCGCATTGACTTGTTCCAAGAGTCTGATTGGTCAACTGTACTGCTTATTTACACTGTAGTGGACAATGGATCGTAGATGGATGGCCCTGCGGGATATGTATGTCCTTGCTGTCTTCAAGTACCTCACAGCTTCCGCTCGATGAAGCTCTCAATCACGCCTGCGCTAGTGAGCGGGTACTCCTTCAGCACGACCTCGCCGTCGACTATCTGGGTATTAGGCTGGACGAAGATCTTGCGGGGCTATTACACGCAGATCATCAGCGCGGTCTAGGCTCAATAACGCCGGGGACGCACCAGTTTCTTCTGGAGGACAATGTTGCGGATGTCGCCCTCCCAGCCGGGAAGCGGCTTTGTGAGGGTGCTGTAGAACTCACGCGCGCCCGCACCATCGGCTGTGCTCTTGAGTACCTGTAGGGTCACAAGAAGCTTACCAACGACGTCCTTGCCTTCTTTGAGAACCTTCTCGCGGTCGACCTACCATAGACCGTCTGTAAGCCAAGCAACTTTGATTGGGAGGGTCGATTTAATGGCACGTACCCGGACGTAAAGGTTCTCAAGCTTGCCGTCCGCGTCACGGACCTCCTCAAGGCGCGCGATCCCGTTGGTAATAAGGTGCTGTGTAATGCCGAGACTGCGCGGAGTGTCGTATTAAGGACCGAGGTAAAAGTCACGATGAAGGTAGCATGTCACTTACCGGGCTTGCATGTGCGCCTGACCGTGTTTCTTCGTCGCGGGGTCATAGAACTCGAGAGCACGGAGACCCGCACGCGCCATCAGTAGGAAAGTAATGTACTGAATATCCTCAGTCTCCTTTTTGTCGGTGTACTGTAGTTACATAGTGCACCTTGAGCTGGGAGTAGTTAGAAGCAAGCAGAACAACTGACATTGAAGATCTTCAGGATGTCGGGGTTTCCGACCACTGCATACGGCGTTCATGTTATTACAAGTACGAAGGAAACCGCGTCGAGAGAGAACTTACAGAACAGCGCAACGGTCTCCGCGCGGCATTCCTCTATCGACGAAGAAACCTCTCCAAGGACCGACCCAGGGGTCTGGCCAACCTTGTACCACGAAGTGATCGGTTTGCCAGTAAGTGGGTTAATGATCTGTATGTGAACAATGCAAATGTCAAAAGGAGTGAAGGGGTGCGCCTTCACGAAACGACGGACCTTGGCGGGGTCAAAGTTCCTGGATCCGTCGGCTTGCTCCTCAAAGAGTTTACCGGAACCATGGCCGAGGAGCTCGTGGTTGGCAACTTGAAGCTCAAATGCGCGACTGTCCCAGGTGTTATAGAGCTCGACGTCATCGGGGTGGATGAAGGTGAGCTCCTCGTCTATTACAATAGCTCGTCAGAAAAGGCATTTTTGGTAAAGCCATGGGAGAGAACGGACTGGGGGCTTTGGCGGCAAGGATATTCTGGAAAAAGAAGGGAGTCAACTATGGGTTGGAAGAGCTGGAAGCAGTCAGGGATTACTTACTGCCAAGGAAACATTCTTGAAGCCCGTCGATTCCCTGACATCGTAGTAGTTCTGGAATGCTGCTCAACACGCGCACTTGGTGAGGGTTTGTAGGAACTTACGGGGATCTGGGGAATAATAGATTGCAAATTTCTTGTATTAACCTAGCAGATGTAACTGAAAAACCTACGTTGATGCCAGCCGGAATACCGCCAGTCGCAAAGGAGACAACCTCAAGGGCCGTGAAGTCGGGCTTCCTGAACACATCGACCTCAAAGTCGGGGCCCCATGGCAGAACCTTGATGAGTTCAGGTGCACCATCAACCAGGCTTTCGTATTTGGCGCTGAGCTGCTTGTTGACGATGGCGGTGAAACCTGAAGTTGAAAGAGCCGATAGATGAAATGATGAGTCGATGGAGAAGACCGCAAATGAGCTCACCTTCCCACTCAGCTCGACCACCATAAGGGTCAACGTAGGTCTCAACAAACTAAAGGAAGGTAGGTTATAGGTTGCAAGATCAAAGCTCCATGAAACTAACACGTACGCCGATGTATGATTCAACGACGGGTCCAACGTCTTTCACCCAGTGCTTCGAAGCATCTTTGTGATCCTGAATCGATCCCGTCTCGAATCTCAACCTGAGGTTAGTCCACTGTTACACAAAAGGATCGATGTTCATACGATTTGATGTAGCCGTCAATCATGGCCTTCTGGTTGTCATTTGCGGCGTATTTCTTGGCCTGCAGGAAGGTCAGGGAAAAAAGTATGTAGATAATTGTTGAATGTACCTCGCGGAGCGCTTCATTGGCGGCCCGAAGGGACTCGGCGAAGTCACCGTACTCGACCTTCAGAGTGGCTTTAACGGAATTGTTGTCGATGGCATGCGTCACGACCGGCTGAGTACTTGCTGATGCAACCAACAGCGTAAAATCATCGGGGCCATTCTTCACAACGCTGAAGCCGTGGCGCGTAAGTGAATAAGGTTGAGGTTGGAACAATCATATTCGCATACCGGGTGTTCAGAACATCCACGCCGATCTTCTCGGCGGCGGCTTGGACTGCAGCGACTTCCTCGTCGGTGATCGGTTGCCCAAGGTAGTAGTTGGAGACATGTCCGAGATCTCTCTTGCCAATGAAAAGGCTTGACTCGGGTGTTGCGGCATATATGTGCTCTTTGAGCTGTCGGTAAAGTCAGCAGTTGCAGTTCCTCGCTTGTTGAGTAACCCACGTCATTCCAGAGAGCTGATGCCTTCTCCGAGTTCAGAGAGGACTTAACAACAGCCTCGAACTTGTCCGCTGAGACGCGAGGCAATATTTTGGTGAAACCAAAGGTCTTGAAGTTGACAAGGTTGCTTAACACCTGTGTAGATGCGTCAACGGTTGACCCGGAGGTTATATATAATTTTGGTGCCAACCTGTGTTGTGTACTGCAGCAAGTCGTCCCATTCGTTGGCGGAGAGATTCGCCTGCTGCTGCAAGGCGGCGAGATCGGCGAGCGTGCCGTTCGGCGTGCTGAACGTCAAGATCAGAAGGTCATAGAGAGCCGTTGCCTGGGGGGTCCATTGGCCTGAAAACGCCAGGGAATAAGAACGAGAACCAATTGACGCGGATGTAAACGCACCTTGGACGATTCGGGCACCTGCCCAAGACGCGACGCTCAAGTAGTGGGCGTATTTCTTCTCGTTAGAACTATAGACTGCGTCAGGCCTCGAGGCAGCGATCAATTTGAATTTCATGACCTCAGCTGCCCAAACGATTTGGCTATATCCAAGCTGCATAGGGGTGCAGCGCGGTCGGCCAGGAATCGCTCAGTGTGGGTGTCAGTCATGGTGGCAAAGTTATTCCAGCGGATTGGAGGGAAAGAAGCAGAGTACGATGAAGGTCGATGTGGGCGATTTGAGGGCAAAGATAATCTGCTGGTTAGATTGTGTGCTGTTGCGCGACCGCGAATGAGCTTGTGACCGGCGCGGAACATCCGGCAATTGAGCATGTGCTGGTTCAGGACAGACCACGCGTACTGAGCCAAGTGACACAAGCGAATCGGAACTTAGCCCAATCCTCCATGTCCACACAAAGCACAACTATTCTCATCATTGGCGCTGGTCCTACGGGGCTTGCTGCCGCTATTTCTCTAGTCAAGCAAGGATTCCATGATTTACTGACTGTGGACGAAGCCGCGCGCATCGGGGAAGCCTCGCGAGCCATGACAATCCATGCTGCAACCCTGGAGGTAAAGTACATTGGTTTCAGGCCCCGGGAAGCTCCCCTATAGGTCTGTCCGGAAAATAGCGTATTTGAGGCCCCAAAAATGGCCATTTCCTTGTCAAAAAATAGCGTATTTGAGCCTCCGGGCACAAAAACCTTGTCCAATATTGCGTATTTCACCTACATTCGAACGACTGGTGATAGATTTTTGGATGGGTCAGCAAGGGAAAAAATGAAAGATCAACAAAGCTGGGACGCTGAGGAGGCGCCAGAACCATCTTTGAGCTCGAGCATGAGGGTTTCCGACACATTTTGCAGTAACATTCCACTTTTGGAAGCGATTTTTGATTTTACGTAACCCAGGCACGTGAAATCCTTGTCCATTATTGCGTATTTGAGGCCCAAAACATTGCGTATTTGAGGTCGATTTGGAGCCATTTTCGCGGACAGACCTCTCTAGTCTCCATAACAGACCTAAACAACAGATGACAATCGATCTGTTTGTTAAGAGACCTCTCGGGCCTCTGACGAGGCAATTGGGCAATTGGTTGATCATAGGAATATTTATTTATTTATTTACAAGAAAACGTTGGGGCAAGCAACGAACAACGACGTGCACCATGACGCTCCTCGCCAGCTTGATTTTGATTGAAACCCTCGAAGTCAGATCATAATCTCTCTGCTCAAGGCGTCGCTTGTCTGGATATCTGCAGCACGCATTCTATTCCAGAAACTATGCTCTACCTTGGTATTCTAGATTGCCTCTCCGAACTCTGGCGCAATCCCGACTTCAATTGCAAGTTGCAATTGCTTGTAGTACAAGCTAACATTTCAGGTGCTTGTCATATGTCTCCAGAGTAAACTCTAAACGTGAGATATGATGGTTCTTGGTCTCTCTGGACTTTTTCTCAACGCGACTTCGAAGAAGAGGGGATCATCTGGTAGTAGAATCCCTCTCATTAGTACGCTACGGGCAGTAATAAAATCCAAGCCGCCATCTCACTGTTAGTGCGGTCAAGGGACTGCCCAGAGACCCAACTTAAAAGTGTCTACCTGAATCTCCGAAGGGCGACACCTGTTTATTTTTTCCTCTTTCTGCGGCACTTCCCCTGCTAGAAGAAGCCCATCTTGGTTTTCCGTATGAGACAGTCTTCAAATGGGTGAAGACATCGGTTGAATTCACTCCAACTTGTCCAGCTAGCATTTGCTCATACTCATGATGCAACTGAAATGTGTCCTGATTGTAAGACGTCATGGATTCCAAATGTTTACTGCTCAAACTCGGTAAACGACAAGCCTCCATGTCCCTCGGATGTCCCTCGGGGCTGTGGTGGAGATAAGGATTACTCCCGCCGATTGCCATTCCGCCCGCAACGACCGCTAAATTGGCGTACCTCTCCTCAAGTTAAGTAGCCGTTGTTTCACCAGACGGTCCAGATGACAGGTTCCTTTCTATTCAGCGCCCCTCGATGCAGGGCGTGACAAGGTCAAGTTCATAAGCGACGATTGTGGAACACTTGAAAGTAACTTGAGGGGCTGCCTAGAACGCATATGTTGCAGACCCACTCGTTTTCAAGGTGACTTAGAAGGTCCTCCGTCCTCTCCGCCAGTAATATTACCTACGACCTTGAAGACATTAATGCATACCACTAGGAGCGGATCATTGACGATCATCAACGTTTTGGCCCCTTGCGAACCTGTTGCGTTGTTTCGTTTCCAGTCGCGATCTGAGACACACGTTTGCTACTTATGACCTTCACACTTCAGTGGTAACCCACTGGCCAAGGAATTCAAATGGTACCGCAAGATTGGCGATTGATCTACAGTGTACGTTCACAATGATTACATGTATTCTACATCTTTAAGATACATAGCTATATCTATCTACGCAAGGTGGCCCCGCCATAGTTTATAGAGTTGTGAGGGATAGCGAGTCCGTACGAGAGAGGAACTGAGGGTGGTAAAAACTACTCGCTGTGTTATATACATTTCAGAAGACAAACTGGTGGGATAAAAGGTGAAAAGGATGCTCAAGGAGGCACGATGAAAAGGTGGCTTACTGAAGATCCCTGAAGCTTTGGTCGATCATGTCGACTCGGCGCAAAGTTGGTCCCACCCCAGCCCATACCCACCGGCAAGTTTCCCTGCGGCGGCACGGTGTCGTAAAGTGGCATTGAGCTTACAACTTGAGCGCCAGAATACCCCCCAGGATGGTGTTGCACATAGGAAGGGTAGGCGTCGTCAGGTAGTATGGTGTACAGTTCCGAAGAGCCATGTTGTTGTTGGCCGCGAGGGAAAAGGTGGTGCCGTGGCGTCGATTGGGCGGCGGAGTGAGAGGAGTAAATATTACGGGATTCTCCCGCAAAATTGGGGACTGAGGTATTGAGAGAGGAATCAAATGGTTGGTGGGTTGCGCTTACGTCCGGGGGAAGAGACAGAAGTGTGCCGGGCATGGCTTCTTCTTTTACGAACATATTGGGTGAAGAATAGAACGATATTCCGTCGTGTTCCAACGGCGAGGATTGAGACCAATTGGACAAACTGTCAAAGAGATATGACTCGGAAACAGAGTCTATAGCGGAGGAGAAAGGAGAGTGTGGTGTCTCAATGGAGATGGCAGGGGTGGAGGGGGAAACACTTGATGATGATGATGAACTACTCTCCGACTTGCGGTGGGAGAAGTAAGGAAGGAGATCCGGTGTCTTCCTCCGCGAGCGTGAACTGCGGGAGGGGTCGACATTGAAACGAGTGATGCTGTTGTAACTGGTGCAGGTCGTAAGCAAGTGCGTCCACGCGAGAGTAGCACAGCCATACCGATTCTTCGCCGAAAGACCTGTGCGTCCAGGGAAATATGTTTTGACAATTTTTGTCCACACTTTCCCGTGCTCGTTGACGGCCTGTAGCAATAGTTCGTCCTGCGGGACCCACTGTCAGCGTGATGACAATTGATGCTGTCATAAAAAAACCCACAGCCTCCGAGGTCCAGGTCGTCCTGTCGATAGCTGGATTCAATGTATCCGTCCAACGTTTCGCGCATTCTATGAGGAAAAATATAAGATGGAGAGACTGGGATAAGTGTTGATGACATACGGTCACTATTCCTTGTTTGAACGACTGATGCGACGAGGGACCACCTAGCAATAAGCCAATATCAGTCAGCATGTGATGGTGCCGTTGGGCACAGAAACTCGCCTCGTTCCGTATCGCTCAATCCCCTTTACGAGCTTTTCGTCTTCGTCAGGAGCCCAACCACCCTTCACGACATCGGAGGCCATTTTGGCGAACCACCGTTTCCGGCAATCCTTGTTTGTCCTGTTTGGGACATGCTTCGCAATGGCATGCCACTTCGATGGGTTGGGGGTGTCAGGATCCTCTGGAAGTGACTTGAGAAAGATGGCGTAGAATGAAGCACACAAAGAGCATACCTCGTTCAACAGCATCCCTGAGGAGTTGGTCCTCTTTTGCAGTCCATGATCGACGTTCTCTGCAGAGCATGGTTTGGAACAAGGTATAAAGGACGAGGGAAGGCGAGCACAGAGCAAGCGAGCAAGCGTTTACAAAAGCTTCGAAAGTTCAAGATCTAGGTGATGCGCCTACGGATACTTATTGCATTTCAGTGTGCTGTTCCTAATCTGTCGTCGGCGCTGGGGGTGGGTGGCGTTTTCAGCGGTCCCACAGGTCCATTGAGATCGGGATCAAGCTGCTGTGCCATTTTGGGATGAGATATGTATCCATGAGGATGATTCCACTGCTTACGATTCACGAGCGATGTCCACAATCAAAAATGCCCCAGACAAACAGCCCAGCCCTCTTCCTCTTCCGCATGGGGTTGGCCCATCTGTGTGTCCCATACAAATGTATTTGGAAGCCCGGATCTGTCGGAGGAGACAGGAAGCGAGCGGTGGCACTTCCTTCTGGGTGAGATGTCCCAGTGCATCGTGCATGATCTTAGCAAGGAAAAAAAGGTTGGAGACATCCCAAATATGATGCACCGGCCGAGAGCTAGCAGGCGCTCCTCAGTGGCCCAAGCTGAGCAATTCACGTAGACACTGGTGGTAGAGAAAGATTATGGCCCAAATATCAATGAGTCGGAGCGACGGTGATAAGCAGTGAGGGCATCAATTTCGATTATTTTGTCCTCGGACGTAAGTAAATAATATACGAGGCCAAAGAGGAAACTACAAAACAATCCACAGACATATTGAGGGTGCGACGAATCCGATCGAAAAACTCCATTGGCTCAATCCACAGGTCAACTGGCACTGGCCAACGAATACCAGCGGTCTTGCCATCTTTCCTGCTGTTTTCCCGCAGGTCGGCTTTATCCTACTATGTCCGCATTCACCAGTCCCCGACAAGAGAAAGTCCCATTGAAAATCAATCCGAGTCGGGTAGATTCCTGCGGCGCGCTCAAACAACGTTTAAGATTTGCGGATGTCACCAGAGCGGCGCCGCAATCCGCATCCGCCAAAACAGTGGAAAGCAACATCACCTACTTAGCTAGTGGCATTCTTGGCCTCGATGGGTGGGTGACCATGAACGTGACATTGGTCAACAAATGTGGATGGCCAGCTGGGTGAGCAGCGAGTGGAGGATCTCCTTTAGTCCTCAGATCCAGAGTGCAGATAGCCGTCTTGAAGGCAGCGTGGTCTGTCGACACTATTGTAATTCCGCGCAGCGCTCGGGAAAGTCAGAATCGGCGATCCAGTGATGCGGCGTGCACACTGCCGACGACTAGATATTCCTTCTGCAGTATGCATCTTCAGGGACTGCACACACAAAGGGGAGAAAACAAATCAGTCGCTTCGTCAACGAAATGAGTATATTCATCATGTCCATTTAAGAGCTATGTAGGTAGGTACCTTCAATGACCCAAGAGGATGCTCGTTGCTTCGGCTAGATGTGGCACTCAATGACCAGAGACTCCGAGCATTCGACGATATGATGATAGTACCGAACGAAACGACTAGGCGAAACGACTAGGCTCGGGCGAGATATGCATCCGAGATACTAGCATGGAAATGGCGAGAGCCATCTGACGATGTATAACACTTGATATGTATCTTGAAAGTGGGACATAGTTTCATGATCGCAGCATATGCATATGCTAGGACCAGTATCTATATGGAGACTCATCAGCAGGAGCTCATGAACATGGAATTCTTAGTATCATAACAAGATAGCAGTGGTTGCTATGCATCCGAAGACAACGCGAAATCGAAACCGGATGCAACTTGAAGGATCAAGGATGTAGTAGGCCATTCACATTACAAAGCATGAACGACGCAATCCTATGAATTTTCGACAAGGGCAACACTCCAGACAGCCATAGCCTCGCACCAATGTGTCCCAAGGTGCGGATGATGAACTGACGACTCACCATCCAAGACGCAGGTACACGCAGGGGTATTTGCTTCCGCCTTCTTAGGCACGCGTGACAATCACAGCGACGGGCAGGGGTCTGAAGGATATCCACTGGTCATCAACAACCCTCCAAGGATTATAACCTTAACTCCGACCCTGGGAACGAGACGTTCCCAAGGAAAGCAAGTAGGGTTGACAGAACCACCTCGGAATACAGGTTTTCAGGGTGTCATTCCTCCAGAAAGAGACACGTGAGGGACGCGATGTCAGATTCAATGTATAATAATGGACGCACTGACGTCGACTTGCCGAGGCACGGTGCATCCATCAACACTTCCTTTGAAAAGAAACGGCAGCTCCATGTCACTGGAGCACGGTCCACCTGACGAAGGCAACAACAGAGCTGAAGTACACGGCCATCCGGAAAGGCGGAAGGACGAGGGAATGAGGATACCATTGTTGCTGCCATCTGACCCACGTCAAGGCTGGAGACTTCAACAAGCGCTTCTCATAAAAGCATTTCTGTTGTTGGGACAGACCCACAACCATTCAAAAGCGACGCCTACGAGAGCTTTAGCGATGTCCGTTGTTACACCTGCATGAAAAAACCCCCCTTTCTCAGCCCTTTCCCAGCATCCTGGACTCTTAGAAGCGGCAATCGAGTGACCGAAGAAGGGCGACCTTTTTCATAGACCATGATTGTACGAGTGGACTGGCCGACCTCTACGACACAAGTTCACAGCGCGTCGAATGCGAGTGCAACTTGTAACATGACAGGTAAATACCGAAGAAAGTCCCGACTGTTTGCATTGATTAGTAGAGACGACAGATGTCGCCGAGTTGTCGCCGACTCCCGCTGGGCGATTTTTTGGTGGAAAAGGCTTGGCCGAGGGTAGATGGAGGTAGCAAGCAGCGGGTACGCCAGTCACTGCAGAGAGAATTGAAGTCTGACCCATGATACCCCGGCGCATTAGTTGGTGACAGTTTCAGTGTAAACGCCTACGAGAAAGGCAAGCAAGTGCACAGGAGAGATGTATTACGCCGCGAGAGAAAACGCTATGTTTCAGGGGATACAGAGTTGGCCGGTAGAATGGACTGTCGCTGTCCAGTGTCGTTGTCAAGTTTTGAGCAGTGGACGTCGAAGGTTGGACGCCGCCGCCGCGATTCCGACTCCCGAGTTCGATCACGAGAATTCCACGTGATGTCGATTTTTTTTCGTCCCTAACTTAGTAACTAGGCAGCAGCTTGCTCTGATAACAACCACCACCACTCCGTAGGGACATCCATGGCTGAGATCCACGACCAATTCGATACTATTCTTATTCTAGACTTTGGATCTCAGGTATGCTACTTTATCGGTGGTCGAAAACACTACTGAGATTACTTGAACTCAGTACAGCCATCTGATCACTCGGAGATGTCGCGAACACAATGTCTACGCTGAGCTGATGCCATGTACGACAAAAATTAAAGACATTAAATTCACACCGAAAGGTTCGCTTTTCACGCGCCGCCACATACCGCGACTAACACTTCTACAGGAATCATCCTGTCGGGGTCACCGTATTCTGTGTACGGAAAAGATTCGCCACATGTCGATCCCGCGGTTTTCGATCTCGGAATCCCTATTTTGGGGATATGTTATGGGCTTCAGGTTCGCTCCTTTCTGCGACCTCTGTATATACTTGCTGAAGGGGAGGTTCTGATCGTATCAGGAAATTGCGTGGAATCTGAAGGGCGAGGTCACGTCTTGTGAACATCGGGAGTACGGCTTCGCCCAGTTGCAGATCAAGAAATCCGAGGCGGGCAGCGCATCCGCCGACGCGCTTTTTGAGGGCCTTGGCGAAGAAATGCAGGTTCTCAATCCGCTTTCATGGTTTCGACGCTCGGATCTCATCCCTCAGTTAGGTCTGGATGTCTCACGGCGACCAGTTATCAGCGCCACCTCCCGATTTCCATGTCATCGGCTACACTCAGTCAGCACCATATGCCGCCATTGCGCACAATTCAAAGCCACTATACGGCATTCAATTCCACCCCGAAGTAACGCATTCCCCGCGCGGCAAGGAACTAATCGGTCGGTTTATTTTAGGAATCTGTGGATCTCGGAAGAACTGGACGATGGTCATTTCTATTGCCCATTCCCGCATTCCTTGATGCTGATTTCAAGTTCAGGAGGAATTCATTGGCAAGGAAGTCGCCAGAATCCGTGAGATCTGTGGCCCCAAAGGTCGCGTTATTGGTGCCGTCAGTGGTGGTGTTGACAGCACCGTTGCCGCGAAACTCATGCACGAAGCTATCGGCGACCGGTACGATTCTCGCCCATTGTCACGAATCACTACTCAAGCTTTGTAGGTTCCATGCCATCATGGTTGATAACGGTGTCCTACGACTCAACGAGGCGCAACAAGTCAATGACATGCTGAATAGAGATCTTGGCGTAAACTTAACAGTCGTCGACGCGTCGGACCTGTTCCTTTCAAGGCTTGAAGGCATCGAGGACCCGGAACAGAAGCGTAAAATCATTGGCAACACCTTCATCAACGTGTTCGAGGCGGAGGCTGCCAAAATCGAGGCCGCGGCCGACGAAGAGGAGAAGCAAGGCGCCGCTGCAAAGGGTCGCGTCGAGTGGTTGTTGCAGGGAACTCTGTATCCCGATGTGATTGAGAGCATCAGTTTCAAAGGGCCGAGCGCGACCATAAAGACCCATCACAACGTTGGTGGATTGCTGAAGGACATGAAACTCAAGCTTATCGAGCCCCTACGCGAGCTTTTCAAAGGCGCGTGAACATTCGACCCACTTTTTTTTCTCAAGTCACGCTTATACCTCTCTCCTGACAGACGAGGTTCGGGCGCTTGGCAGGCTACTTTCGATCCCCGCGCCACTTGTCCAACGGCATCCTTTCCCCGGACCAGGTCTTGCGATACGCATTCTCGGCCCCGTCACACGCGATCAAGTGAAGATTCTGCAGCATGCGGACAGCATTTACATCGAGGAGATCCGCAAAGCTGGGCTGTACGATCAAATCGCACAAGCTTTTGCCGTCCTGTTGCCTGTGAGAGCCGTTGGTGTTATGGGTGACCAACGGACATACGAGCAGGTTCATTCTTTATGATTGATGATCTAGCCGACAACTGATTACCGTCCTGCGCGGCGCATCAGGTCATCGCGTTGCGCGCAGTTCAAAGCGAAGATTTCATGACGGCTGATTGGTGGGCTCTTGATCGTCGCATACGTTATCATTGTATTGTGCTCACCGGACCGCTGGCTTGTAGGTATGTCTTCCCTGCCGAAGTTTTGCGGCGCATTTCCTCGCGCATCACGAACGAGGTTGCGGGAATCAACAGAGTGACCTACGACATTTCTTCGAAGCCACCTGCGGTATGTGATTTATATCTACTGGGAGAATGCTTGGCTGACCGTTCCCTCCCCCAAGACCGTAGAGTGGTTGTAACCTTCTACAAATAAAAGGGACTGTTATGTACAGTGATAAGAAGGAAAACCTCTAGAGAGACCAGCAAATCGCATGTCATCCACATTTTATAACCCACTCAGTACTGATCCGCTATAAGTTCTGCTCTGACATGTAAGTATATTTGTCCATGAAACGAGAAGTGGCACACAGGCTTCTTCTGTTGTGTATATTACATCAAGTCTAGCGGCAAATTTTGGCCTCCAGGGGAGACGGCGTACGGCGATCAACGTATAAGCACAGGACTAAGTAAGAGCTATGGATATTCATCAGAAAGGGCGATTCTTGCTCTTCCCGAAACGTTCGGAGCGACATTTTCGTCGCACGAAAAAATGTAGATTTCAATTATGACCTTGTGCGGATGCGACTTCCTTCCTACGTGTGGATATACCTACATACATGGCATGGCCTATCCGTTCCTCAAGCTTTAATCGCCGTAGGGCATCATCCTGATAAAACATCTGAGCACCGACAGGCTCGGGTCAAGCTTCTGAACCCTTGGAAAGACGAGCTTGAGGGCCTGAGGCGGCTCACCTGTCAGTACTCATGGCTCACGTCGTCGCCACAAGAAAGAATTCCAAAGTGTCCAGGAGAGCGAGTAGGAGCGGAAGCAGAGGGAGAATTAAATGGCTACGAGCCGCTTCATTAGGTTCTTGCCGCTTGTGAAGACCCCAAAGGTAAAGTCGTGTGAAGGCGGAGTCGGAGACCATGGAACGATCTGTTCCTCAATTGCGAAAGACGACGCTATATCAAGAATACAAGAAATGAAAAGAGCGATAGTTTGAGCTTACACAGGCACTAATGCTTGTAGGGCCGGACCTGTTTATCCGACCCGTCAAGTTGAAGTACCGCTGCATCTGCCGGGGATTCCGTATCAGGTTCCTTAGGCTTGCAGAACATGGAGCGTCCAAAGAAAGAAATTGGTCTGAAAATGGGGAAGCGCCAGGGAGAGACGACGTCCGCCAGTGGTAAACCATATTAGAAAGCTTTGAATGGCGTCAGATTACATCCAGGCTAGGCCGCTAGGGCGTCAAGGCATCCCCCTTGTATCCTTGTGACGTTGACTCCAGGAAGAGAAATGCTCGGACGAGATGACTGCGAGATGACTGGTTAACCATAAGATCGACTGTCATATTTTATAAGGTCTGTAAGGAGACTAGGTCAACCGTCAGGCTTTCTGTTCCAGATAACAGACGACCAGTTGGAGTGGAGCTATTTTCGTACTGCGCAGAAGGTCTACCTGAAGTAGGCCACAAGTCTGTCATATTAACACCCGTAGATGTGTAGTCAGGGCGTAGGAGAATTCACAGTTGAAGAGTGAAGAGGTCCATGTGGTCGGCATGAAGAGCGGAAAAGGAAAGTTGGAGGCTGGCACGCTGCACTGCACGCCTCAACAGCACTCCTCCTTAACCGCAACGTCCAGCAACCGCAATCTGTCGTCATCATGGGCAAGTTTTCCTGGGCTCGCTTCGTTGGGGTATACCACTAACCTGTTAATGGGCCCCAGGTATTCCAAAGGTTTGTTAGGAGCTCAAATTTTGCGGTGACTGTAACTGACACACGGGTCTAGTTCTTTCGCTACATCTCGTAGGTCGTGTCAAGAGATTCCAGCGTAGCTACCACTAACAATTTTGCAGAGAGCGATACCCTTTGACATCCCAACTAATCCAAGAGAACAAGATACCCGAATTCGGTGAGCGTTACTTCATAATTGTGCACGGCAGGGGGCTAATAATATTTAGACAATCTGTATCTCGATTTCAATGGCATAATCCACAACTGTGAGCAACTTTCACCCATTGTCGGAAGCCATTTACGAATTTGAACCAGGCTCGCATCCAAATGACGAGGATGCTCACTTCCGCCTTTCTGAGGAGCAAATATTCACCTCCATCTTTGCCTATGTCGACCATCTCTTCGGGAAAATCAAGCCCAAGAAACTCTTTTTCATGGCCGTCGACGGTGTCGCACCCAGAGCTAAGATGAACCAGCAGCGAAGTCGGCGGTTTAGGACCGCGAAAGAGGCGAAAGAGGTTCGGGAGAAGGCGGAGAAGAAAGGAGAGAAGCTGCCCGAGGAAAAGGCATTCGACAGCAATTGCATTACGCCCGGTATGCCCTTGTTTTATGCGATTGTTTAAACGCCCTGACCTTCGCCAAGGCACGCCTTTCATGGCCCGTCTGTCGGCGCAGCTACGCTACTTTATCAACAAGAAAATCACGGAAGATTCAAACTGGCGTGATGTGGAGGTGGTGCTTTCGGGACACGAAGTCCCCGGAGAGGGCGAGCACAAGATTATGGAGTACATCCGGCTGTCGCGTGCACAAACGGATTACAACCCCAACGTCCGACATTGTTTATATGGGCTGGATGCAGATCTAGTCATGCTGGGGCTCCTGAGCCACGATCCCCATTTCTGTCTGCTGCGTGAGGAGGTCAAGTTTGGACCTGCCTCAAGGAAGAAGGGCGGCACGAGGTGCGAGTCATAGCCTTTCTTGTGTCCATGGCTCATCTTTTTTCAGCCTGGAGTCGATCAACTTCTACCTGCTTCATCTGTCGCTCATGCGCGAATATCTCGACCTTGAATTCCGAGATATCGAGCCCGTCCTGCCGTTCGACTACAGCCTCGAACGCGTCATCGACGATTTTATCTTGCTGGCTGTATTTGTCGGGAACGATTTCTTACCCAATCTACCGGATTTGCATATCCACGAGAATGGACTGGAGAAGCTGTTTGACGTGTACAAAAAGGTCCTACCTGGAATGGGTAAGCAATCAGAATCGTAATTCAGTACTTTCAGCTAACACCGCCAGACGGATATGTCAACGAGGGAGGCTCGATCAACACGAAACGCCTCCAGCTAGTGTTGGACGAGATGGCGCAGTGGGAGCAGGAGGTCTTTGAGAAGGAATACGCCGATGTGAACTGGTACAAAGGAAAGCAGGCGAAGCACGTCAAGGAGATGGAGCTCGCGCAGAAGCGATCGAAGCTAGGTACTTTGTCTTCCATCCGCGACCGGCTGGTCTGTACTTACTCATTGTCCACCTCTCAGTCCTTACCGTGCCCCAACGGGAGATCTTCGACAGGGTTAAGGCGTTTGTACTTGAAAACCGTCAAGCAGCATCGGTGGAGCACACGCGCACTGCCAGGTTGGCGATGCCAAACGATTTTCCGGCGCGCGAAAGGAAGTTTATTGAGAAGTTGGCCGAGGATCTTCATCTAGGTGTCAGGTGGGACGAGTATGATGAGCAGGATGTCAACCTCGTTACATGGCGGTTCCCCGGCGCATCCGAGGAACCTAGCGCGGCAGACGGAACGGGCGCACCTAACGGGAACGCAGATGAGGGCGAGTGGGAGGATGTTGAAGAGGAGGACGACGAAAGCTGGGCTGCCGTTGACCGTGTTTTGAAGAAGTACGAAAAGGCACACGTCGCACATGACGATGATGGGGGAGGATTTGATGCACGGCACGAGCGGGGGATCAGAGAGAAGATGGACGAGTGGAAACGCGGTTATTACCGGGTATGTGAGCCTATTTCGCTGCATTGCCACCCACCTAACGGAATCCACATGTTGGTGATCAGGGAAAGCTGGATATATCGTACGATGATCCCCAGGAGATGAGAGATCTGGCTTTCAGATATGTGGAGGGCTTGCAGTGGGTGATGCATTATTATTACAGTGGTGTTGCGTCTTGGGGGTGGTTCTACAACTACCACTACGCGCCTCGCATATCAGGTACGTCGGCCACCTAATTCCCACTCTTTGACGGTTGGCTGATTGCAGAATAGATCTGCGCGGTGTGGACAAGATGGTCTTCAACTTCGAGCTCGGAAGGCCATTCAAGCCTTACGAGCAACTCATGGGTGTGTTGCCGGTTGCGAGTAAAGACCACATCCCTCTGGCGTACCAGGTGAGTTCGCAATTACACGCCTGTCCCGTCAACTGATAAAAATCTCCGTAGGATCTGATGTACGATCCCAACTCGCCTATCCTCGATTTTTACCCGCTGGAGTTCGAACAAGATCTGAACGGCAAGAAGCAAGACTGGGAGGCCATCGTCAAGATCCCGTTTATTGATGAGACCCGGTTACTCAAGGCAATGGCCTGTGCGCTTCCCGTCTCAATATTGTGTTTTCCCTATCTCATGTTTTTCAGCTCGCGAGCATCGCCTGACGCCAGAAGAGAAGCAACGTAACAGCTACGGGCCGAGCACGAAGTTTTCATACAGCACTGGAGAGCCCACGCTGTATCCGTCGTCACTGCCGGGCTTCTTCCCCCCTCTTTATCGATGCACATGCCGCATGGAGACGTTTGACTTGCCCACCCTCGACGGTCTCCATCTCATTGAAGGTTTGCGCGACGGCGTACTGACGGGCGCTGAGGCCCTTGCCGGTTTCCCATCGCTCAAGACCCTACCACACACCGCAGTGCTGGGCTTTCATGGAGTCAATGTCCACGGATCGGAAAGCCGAAACAAGTCAATGGTGGTTCACATCGAGAATCCATACGAACATACGAAGACAGAAGATGTTGCACGCAAGATGGTGGGCCAGCGGACGTTTATGGGGTGGCCATTCTTACAGGAGGGCTTGGTGGTGGCGGTCTCGGACTCATTGTTCAAGTACGAAAAACTAGCCGTTATTCCTGGGACACCGCCCAAGGTTATTTCAAACCCACATGCACCACATGGCCTCGGCTATTGGAAGATGAAGGCAGAGAAGATTGAGCAGGTGTATTCAAAGCGGTCAGGAGTCATCACCGGCACCGTTGATATCTTGCTTCATGTCCGTCCTCTCAAAGGTGTGTCTATTGCTTATCAGCCGGCGTTGTTTTTGCTGATTGGGTTTCATTAGGCCTGAAGCGCCTTGAGACGGGGGCGTTCGTGAAAGATTACGAGGATCCCGATAAGGAGGTCGAGCAGGCCGTCCAGATGTGCCTTCCTGAAGTCGTCTCGGAAGACCCTCGGTACCTGGAGCGCGCAGCACCTCCACTGTCGGAAGAGTTCCCAGATGGAAGCAAGATTTTCTTCCTCGGAGAGCACGCGTATGGTGTCGCTGCTCAAGTATCTGCAACGACGGAATCAAGTCTTTCTGTTGTCCTCGCTGTGCGTCATCTTTGTTTGTTTTCTGTCGGATACTTGAACCTTTTTCATTTGCAGTTCTTCCCCTCGGACAAGGCTGAGAATGACAAGTTCAAATCCATCGTCTCAAGCCGCCAGTCGAGCCACTACCATCCTTCATTCAGGGCTGCGGAGATGGTAGGAATCTCGGGACGAGCACTTTCCAAGATCGCCTCAAGTTTCATGGTCATCTCGTCTGATAATGTGAAGACCAACCTGGGCCTGAGTCTCAAGTTTGAGGCGAAGGCTCTCAAGGTCATTGATTACAGCCGAAAGGAAGGGCGTCACTGGGAATTCAGCGAGAAAGCCGTGGAGCTCATTCGCGAGTACAAGGTAAACCAGTAGGATACCCTGCTGAAGTTCGCTGAAGTTCGCTCATGTCATGTCATCCTAGGCGAAATTCCCCGAAATCTTCCGCTGTTTGGACGCCGGTGGAGACGGTACGTGTAGACAACCCTCACGTTTAGTCAAAGAGTCTAATCAATGTTTTTTCAGCCATGGCGAAAGCCGCCGACATCTTTGGCGCCGACTCTGACGCGCATGTAAGGGAAATCAAGGGTTGGCTGAAGTCTAAAGGGGTCCGTGACTTTGAGCCTGTGTCCCTCTTCTGTGACCAGTTGACCAAGGTGCGTCATTTTGGGCATTCCCCTACTCACACAATACTGATAGCAGTGCTCTAGGATACTGTTTTCGAGATCGAAAAGTTGGCAGACACTTTCACTGCGAACAAGTCGTCGACTGGCATCAAGAAGGCCATCGTGAAGGGCATTCCCCGTCAGGCTGTACTCAAGCCCGCACATGCCGTATATCGTCTTCAAAACCAAGCTTTCGCGCTCGGCGATCGCGTCACCATGGTGCAGGATTCTGGAGGTGTTCCGCTTTCAGTCAAGGGCGTCGTGATCGGCTTGAACTCCAAATCGATGGACGTCGTGTGGGATGTGCCCTTCATGTCGGGGACCACGCTGGGCGATAGGTTAGTGGCGGTCAGGCCATTCATTGTTATCTTGCTGAACATTGGGATAGATGTTCACAATACCGTGGCTCAACTGTGGAGTTCAATACGTGTTTGAACTTGTCGAACCCTCAGTTCGTCACCTCCACCAACCCCAAAGCACCGCCGCCCCCACAAAATCCTCCCTTCAGGCCTAAATTTGGTCCTCATCCAGCGGTGCGACCCGCTCCTGGACAAGTGGCTGCGTCCGGATTCCGACCAGCGCCACCTTCGAGGTTCGTCTATTTGTTTCTCGTCTGGCTGCAGTAGGGCTCACCTCCTGTTGAATTTTTCTAGCGATGCCGCTCCCGTACATATCATGTCAAATCCCAATCGAGGCCGAGGCGGGTTTGCGAACGGCCGCGGCGGTGGTCATCGGCAACCTACGCCTGTCAATCAGGCAAACAACGTCGCATCGCAACCTCCTACATCCCCGTCCCGCCCCCATCCCCACGTTCCCCCAGCACATCCACAGAGCAACTCAGCACCTTCTCCACGAGGCTTCCCAGGAGGCAGGGGTTTCAGTCCTCAATTCCGTGGCCGAGGGTTTGCACCTGGCTTTGATCGTGGACGAGGGGTTCCGAGAGGAGGCTTCCGTAGGGGGCGTGGTTTTACAACACCACTCCCTTCATAAGTAGGGTGGTGGATTATCAGGATCAGGCACCATTCAGGCAGCGCATCACATAAGTAAAATTGAGGTAATGTTCCAATAATGTTCGCAATAGATTACTGTACATTGGAGGGTTCGTAGGGGTTCGTGGCTCCCTGCTCTTTCTACCTTACCCAGAGGGCTTCGTGTACAGTTCCACTCACCTATAATCACCAGCTGCGTCCACTCGTCGTTGCGCGGATCAAGCGCGGATGCCGCAAGGCATGGCTCCCGAGTCCATTTGCTTCCATAGCTCACGTCAATGATCCTCTTGACCAACTCTTGACGGCCCGACGGGAATATCATATATGTCACGCAGTCCATTTGCAGTCCATTCTGAGTGCCAGCAACAGAACCCTGATCACTCCGTTTTGACTCCGTTCTCACAATCGAATATGGCCAGCAACACCATTTGCAACCTGACAGAACCATTCGGAACCGTGTTGCCAGGAGCATGTCCCTTTCTTATTGATGTGCTGGCTCTTGTCGCTCACCCACCACTTGCTCAGCCAACTAGTACTACCCGTCGGACCTGCTGATGGATCCGGGTCACGATCGTGGAAGAGAACGAGAACCTACCAGTCCTCAGCTGCAGCAGCTTCCCCAGCAGTCGATTATAACTGTTCCTGCGGCCGGTCATGACCCCTCGTACCCCAGTACATCTGCGCTGCCCCCTCAAGCAGTCCCACACTCACGTTCTACTGAGAGGCTGGAGGAGGACAGGCTTTCCGCTGCTGAAGGTCGTCGCGAGAACGGCAGTGATCGGGACCGCCTGAGAAATTCCCCGCCTCCTCTCTTTGGTATCGACCCCCGCGCTGCTTCGGATATTCGTGTCCCTTTGAGGTCGAGGACTGTGGACACCCATCATTCAGACCGGGCACGGGCGGGGATTGATTGGATTGTCCCTCAACTGGCGGAGAAGGTGAACGATTTCATGCGCTTAACACACAACGTGTATTCTGAAAATATGTTCTAGATTCCCAAACGCAGCGTGGGCGACCGCCTAGAGCCGACACTTGCGAGGGCGCATATCGAGCGCGCAAAATACGAAGCGAAAGCGAGAATGACGGGATATGCTTTGAATGCGGCCATTGGCCTGCAGGTCCTTCTTGGGACACTGACGACTGGGCTATCGGTCGCTTTCACAGATGCTAAGAAGGTACGAATTGGCCCCCCGCATTTCAAATCTGTCCATTGACGTGCTTTGTGCTATTAGGCTTCCGTCGTGACCACGGTTCTCGGTAGGTTATTGGTCGGCCAATACAGAATCACAACATGGCTCATGCATTGTAGGGGGCCTTTCGACGCTTGTTGCTTCGTACCTGGCTCGTGCACGAGGTTCCAATGAGCCTGAACTCTCGATCAGTCGTGTCAAAGATCTCGAACAATTTATCCGCGAGGCTCAGGCGTTCCAAATGGACCTGGGGCATGTCACCACGGGGGAACACGATGATCAACTACAAGGTTTCCGTACGCGCTTCGAAGAGCTGCTAGGGAATGCCAGTGGGTGAGTACATTTTTTAACGCATCACCGGGCGACTTGGGTTTACTAAACATCTTCCCATCACCAGAGAGCGGAAACTGTCCTCTGTGTGAAGGATTCTTTATATCTCTCGAAGGGTAGTCGTAGTCGCACTTAATTTTCAAGGGTAATTCGTTAAACGGGCATTGGTGTCAATCAACGGGCCTTTCTCTCTCTCATTAATTACATACCACTGAGCACTGCAAACACGGGACTTTTTTTTTATTTCGCATTATCTTCATCTATCTTCAAAGTTGAATCTCAGGCGTCCGGAATGCCTTGTCGTTCCATGTGTCTAAAGAGAGCCAACTTGTCGGTATATATTATACGTTTATCGTGCAGGGTGGCCTCAAGTTTTCCAGACGGTTTTAGGCACAGTGTGCGTGCGTTGTTCGCAAGTACTCGTGTCACCATTGCAAATAAGAAAGTACCACCATTGTGGAGGTAGGGCAACCCCGAGACAAGGCAAAGATTATGTACCCTTTCAGGGCTATCCAGTCCTCGGAATTGACCGTCCGGTACGAGCTCGTCCTCCTCGGCGTTACATCCTACATAGAGGGTGGAGGTAGTTGGATCGGGAGGTCATCTGGACCCGTGAAGCTTTGCACAGACTTGTTATGCCCCTGAAATGTTCGAGTGGATATACACATATCTCTGCGTGGTCTTGGAGCGCCCGTCCCACCTCGCGTGGTCGGAGACTGGTGACATATCGATCTTGCAATGATCGTGAGATTGGCCTAAGATTGACGACGTCGACCAGTGATACATAATCTCCTGACCCTTTTGCTGGGACTTGAAGTGTATTAAACCATAGCGGCGGTAACAGGATGGATCATCAACTGACGCATTGAGCATGTTGATGTTGGTGAGAGGGAACCTGTCCAGGGCTGTCTGTCACTACAAGAAAACAACTTGAAGACTCAAGAGAACGCCCGAACATACTCGCTGACAGAAGTGACATGGTTGCGACAGCACAGAAGAAGCTCTATACCCCTGGCTGAATAGGATGTCGGGTCATTAGGAAAGAGAATCCACCTCATTCGTGATTTTGCGAACTTGTCTGCCCCGTCAAGTTAAACCTTGGTTAAACCTTCAAGATCTGTCGTATGTAGCCCTTAATTGAATACTATCTATATCCTAAGTTGATGATGACTTACCTGTAAAGCTATGATAGTCTAGGCTATCATGTAAGTGGGTCCGACAGCCTGAGAGTGTCATCCCGTCACGGTGGATTGCCATGCGAATGGCTCGTTTCCAAGCAGATAAAATTTTGCATGGCCGTTATGCTGAAGTTAGTACTGGTAAGCAGAATAATCCACTGGCAAGTACGATTGACGTACTAATTACATAGCCTCTTTCTGAAGTTCGTCGTTTGCGCACTGGGCCTCGCCGGAGCCGCTCTTCCGATTGAACTCTCGTGCTTTATGTAATCTTACCTGCATCTTTTCTCAGTCGACCAACAAGGCAGGCCTTCCATGCGCATCGGCTGGGATTAGGGGAACCTTGACGCCGAACGGGCGACGAACTTACTTACCTCCACTACCGTGACGGCACTTCTGGCTCCGCGCCTTCTGCACTCTCCAAACCTCTGCTGATACCTATCAGAGAAGAGAAGTCAACTTTCCGTTAAGCGCTATGCAGTCAATACTTCCAGTATACTTCGTGATCAACACAATTCCATGCTGTATCTTCACGGCAAGATGGCCGAGCGGTTAAGGCGTGTGACTCAAGCGTAGCTTACCTGCATTCGCGGGTTAGGGTTGGCGGGCCCAATGCGGGGCGGCACGCTGTTGGTGACGAGACATGCGTGGACTGTGGTGGCTGTTGGGTACGATCCAGGCGCAGGGGGCGACACACAGGAAGGGAGTGACTAGGGTGGCAGTGGGCGGCAGGTGGTTGATGGGTGGCCCGTACGGACGTCCATTGTTGTGACCCGTATGTGGTTGAGTCTGCGAAACGCAGACTGAATCGACGACAGTGGAGCGTGTGAACGTGTTGACGCCGCATGGACAGCGGCGGTGGCAACGACAACGGCGGCGGGCGCAAAGCGGGGCGGCGCACTGACGATAACGACGAGAGGGAGTGAGACGTGGCCATGATCCCAAATTTGGGATCATGGCGGCGCGCTGACGATAAGACGAGAGGGAGTGAGTGAGACGTGGCATGATCCCAAATTTGGGATCATGGAGAGAGGAACAAACGAATTGCTGGGCTGTTTATGGCTCCCAAGACACCGGCATGGGACTTGAACCGTACGCACGTTCAAGTCCCACTCTTGTCAGCTTTTTACATGGCGAGAGGTTGGCCGATGAGCACCCGGTTCGAGGGATGGCAGGGTTGCGCCACAACTGCACGATAACCGATTGTGCACCCATGTGACACCTCCGACCATGCCCAAATAATGCGACGCTGGAGTAGCCTATTCTGTAACTGACTCAGAACCAGAATGGAACCCCGAACCAGAACCTGAGCGAAGTAGCAATGAAGATGATGATGATTCCGCCGCGCGCCACTGTCTATGGTAAGGCTACAGTCAAACATGCGCAAACATCCACATCCACTCTAAGCAAGTCCGTCTAAGTTGGGCGCTACTCCAACGTTGAAGATGAATAACAACTCAAGTATAATGGATGGATCGGGTCAACAAATGGTTCTTGCGGTCGTCGCGATCTTTGTGGGAGTGATCCCTGCGGTAGCGATCATTGCCGTCGTCATATTCGCCGTCGTGGCCATAGTATCCCCGGGCCTAGACAGGTGACCGTTCCCTCTACGGAGACGAGCTCAAGCAGTGAGAGAGAGCAGTTCAATCAAGTTGTCAGACTCCATGGTACTTGTTGAAACAAAAGGACAAAAGGCCCAGATATAGAAGTGGCGAAAGGTAACAAGAAAACTGGGTGTACGTTGAGGCGACGGTCATAAATATTCGTTAAGGTCGTGATGCGAAGTTGAGTGGTCCAAGGAAGTGACCTATGTCAGATCCCCAGCACACTTAAACCCGCCAGAAGTAATCGCGATCTTTGCCATCCTTCCTGCCGTAGCCATCGTGACCATAGCCTTCCTTTCCGTCATGGCCGTAGCCATCCTTGCCGTCATGACCGTAGCCATCCTTCCTGCCGTAGCCATCGTGACCATAGCCATCCTTCCCGTCGTGGCCGTAGCCATCCTTGCCATCGTCATATTCGCCGTCGTGGCCGTAGCTATCCTTGCCGTCATGGCCATAGCCATCCTTCGTGCCGTAGCCATCCTTGCCATCATGGCTGTATCCATCCTTTCCATAGCTATCCTTGTCGTCGTGGCCATAGCTATGGTGGCCGTAGCTATCCTTGCCGTCGTGGCCATAGCTATCCTTGTCGTCGTGGCCATAGCTAATTTTGTCGTCGTGGCCGTAGCTATCGTGGCCGTAGTTATCGTGGCCGTAGCTATCCTTGTCGTCGTGGCCATAGCTAATTTTGTCGTCATGGCCGTAGCTATCGTGGCCGTAGCTATCGTGGCCGTAACTGTCGTGGCTGTAACTGTCGTGGTCGTAGCTATCGTGGCCGTAACTGTCGTGGCCGTAACTGTCGTGGTCGTAGCTATCGTGGCCGTTAACTGTCATGGCCGTAGTCATCCTTATTTTTACGATAAACGTTAGCAAGGTAGTTGGAGCTCGTGATGCAGAAAAATACCTACCTCATATTTGTTACCGCGATCTTTCCCATATCCTACCTCGTGTTTGTGACCATAGCCATGCTTGCCGTCGCAGCCATAGTCATCCTTGTCATCGTGACCGTATGACTAGTGGAATATGATGCACGTTAGCCAACCATTCTGAGCTCGTTACTCAGAATATACCAACGTCATCGTCATATTCGCCTTCGTGATGTTTGCCGTAGCGATCTTTGCCGTCATATTCGCCATCGCGCCAGTCACCTCTACGTTCGAGGACCAATCGTTTGCTCTGATAGATATAACTCGACAGTTTAAAGATGCTGACATCATACAAAGGCAAATAAATGGGACGCACAAAGGTCACATCGCCGGCATTGACGTCTGCAAGGTCCCTCTTCGCAGTAGGGCTAGCAGACCCCGCAAGGACGAGAGCCACAACAACGAAGGTGGTGGCTTTTAGTAACTTGAACATTGTAGGAGAAGATGGCAGAGGGCCTGAGAGTGTTGAGGAGGAGAAGCTCTGTGAAGGTGAGGATTTCTTGACTGCAGTATGCTTTCCTTTATAGCGTTGAGTGCCGTGCGTCTGATACCTTTCTTGTTCGGATTCGCCATCGAGTCGACATGTCATCGCATGACCCCGAGATGACGCGCGACGGCCGAACAAAATGTGGTCAACTGTGCTGCATGAAGCCTACAGTCGGACCTCCCGCCCACAGGCAGCACTTCCCCTGTTGAGAAATGAAACGGAAGAAATGCCCATTTATGTCATCAAATGGCAAGACGGTCTACCGTGACCGTTGCGGCGTTACTACGTTCAGGAATGACGCGGAATACTAGAATCATCTTCGAGTACTCACCTCGCTGATTATCACAAATGAACCATTTTGATCTTGTCGATGTCACGCAATACTTACAAGCAAGTGACGAGTTATTGGGTCGATTAGCAGAAGGGGGAAGAGAAAAAACCGACTCGTTGAGTCGGCTCGATCCATTGGGGAATGCCCAGAATCTGCTACATTATTTAGCCAAGGATTGTATGTTGGAAGCAGAGTTGGCGCCACACCTTTACCACTGTGATCCTTCATCGGCATCTTCATCGGCATCTTCTTCCATGCCCCATACCCAAAGTTCGCAAGCTATGAATCAACGCAATGCCTATGGCTTGCGCTATGGACAAGGGCTTGCGCTATGGACAAGGACTTGCGAATACAAACACAATTGAATGAAGAGAGAAAACCTACGATGTCCATTACTACATTATGTTCTCTATCATACCAGCTATTCATGCCGTCTCCTGGGGATGAGCAATCAACTTCGTGCCAGAGACTTGGTCGGTTTGCAACCGTTCCAAACCCGCCGTCACACCGTTCAATCCATTAGGAATAACCTCAACTCGGTTAGGCTGTTTCGCCTTGATCAGATCGACGAAACAGCGATACTTATACAGCGTGGACGCACCTTGATCGAACCCTCCTGAAGCAGCTCCGTCAGCTTCCCGTAGACCTGCTCGCCCAACGCCCTGGAATGGGGGAGCTTGAATGAACCCAAAACGCCAAAGATTGCCTTGCCTTCCACAGGGACGACCTCCTCAGCGGGAGGGAGGACAAGAACCAGGTCGCCACCATCGGCGAGAAGGCTGTAAGCGCTCTGCTGGGTGGTAGGCAGGGATACAGCGTCAAAGATGAGCTTGAGGGGCGCGGACGTGATCGTTCCAATTTCTGAGGCAAGCTTCTTGGAGGATAGGTTGCGGTCCAAAACGTGTGTAGCGCCGAGAGACTTGAGGTGCTCATTGTGCTTCAGAGAGGCAGTGGCGATGATAGGGGAGAAACCGGAGAGTTTGGCCAACTGGATGGCTAAGAGGGACGCGGTGGTTGTGAGATTCGGTTCGTTCGCTAGAGATGAAGCCATACCGTATTGGCCTACGGACGTAGCACCGCCGATGATCACGAGCGGGTTTCTTGCGTACTTTCCGCGAGCAGAGTCCTCAAAAGGAGCCGCTTTGCCAGCTCCGGCTGGGGGAGACAGATACAATCCAACTGCAGCAGCAGCAAGAGCAACTGGAATGGACGCGGCTTCATCGAAAGAGGTGTTTGCGGGGATCTAAAATGCCAGCGAATGTGACCAACTGTTCAGTGAGAGTTGCAAAAGGAATCTTCACGATGGCGCACCTTCGCAGTTAGCGAGGCTTCAGCCAATGTATACTGCTGATAACCAGCCTTGTCGTTCTCCCATGAGCCTTGGAAGACGCTGCGAGAACGGTCAACAGTTGGCTACTCCAGAGAGGCGAAGACACTTACACCCGATCGCCCGCAGCGAACCCAGAAACGCCTTCGCCGACCTCTGCAACTACCCCCGAAATGTCGGTCCCAATGATAGCAGGGAAGTCTTCGATGAAAAATCCGTACTCCTGGACTTTCCAGTCGACTGGGTTCAGCCCAATTGCTTCGATCCGCACCAAGAGGTGCCCGGAAGTGACGACAGGGATTTTGCGCTCCCCGACCTTAAAATCTCCAAACTTGGATTCAAGAAAGAGAGCCTTCTGAGTTTGAGCCATTGAAGAAGTAGTGTTGTTGTGTGTAGAAAGTGGGGTTGAGGATTTGAATGATTATATATCGATTATACCTGCTTCCTTCGTTGTATTTATATGGGAATGCGTTAGAATACCTCCAATTGTGACATTGGACGACATTGACGAATGATAACATCGAGATTCGAGGACAGTATTGAGGTTGTTTCCCGCATGATAATATGATTCAATGATTAATGATTGATATATGTCAAGTCACATGACAAACGTCACCATAGTTCACAGAATCAGATCACAGATGAAAGGTATTAGGTAGGGGAATTAGAGCGCTCAAGGGTATGGTACTTGGATGCCCCATGATCCTAATGCCAATGGTGCAAGAATGAACAGGGCACGGTCGTCGATGGCGAAGGTATAGCGCCATCTGACTCTCTGTGGCAGTTTGAAGTGAAAGCCTATACGCCAATTGACCTTTCCTAGACCAGTCTAGACTGGTCTAGGAAAGTAGAGTCCGGAGGATGCGATGCGTGATGTAAGATTGAGCAGGTTTTCGCTTTGATGGCGTAGAAAGGCGAAAGGACATGGCACATAACAAAGCAGCGGCATCTGACGCTTTGCGTATAAGTAGCTTCATTATAAGTGATGTACATACATACTAGCTTCTACCGTCTTTCCTTAACAAAGAGGTGCAGGGTAACATAACTCGCCGACGTGAATGTGACGAAGAAAATACCGAGGAGTGAGATGTTCGGCCACCAGAAGGACTATCGCAAACACAGGTCAATCAGCCATTACCAAAAGATACAACGGAAGCAAGATGTTACCTGTGCTCGGAGGCCAAACACGGAAAGAATGGTTGCTGCAGGAAGGTCAAGTTCCACCCCATACTATGAGCGGCAGATTATCAGAGACACATCATCCCATACGTCTAACAAGAGCCCCACCTTGATTTCCTTCAGTTGGAGATATCGCAGTTCATTCACCGCCAAAGCTTCGAAAGCGGCGTGGAAGAACGAAATGGTATGTAACCATTGCATCGCAGGAATGACCGAATCCCGATTGATGAGCAATCCCGTGAACAACAGGCTATAGAGGATAAAATTAACATTGTAGCTACCAATCAACGATCTCGACTCACTTGAAAAGCATGACCAGCGTTCCGACAAGACTTGCAAGACTGATGCTGGCGAAAGCAATGGATAGCAGGAGGACAACGCTTGCGGTGGTCAAATTGAACAGGACGAGGGTGAGCATGAATTTCCAAAATCCGGGAACGGTTGGTACAAGACCGACGAGCCCATAGACGATGCCGCCGAACATGATCGGGGGGACAAGGCGGAGAGGAAGGATGTCGAAAAGAATCTAATTCGGGTTGTTAGTTCCGCCCTGAAATGAGCATAGCCTGACACGGCACCTTGGACGCGAAATAAGTGAAAGACGAATAATATCCATTTGCCCTGGAAAGCCATAAGTATCTTGAATTTGGGGCAGAACTTTCAAGCTTACCTTTCTCGCATGAAAAGAATCCGCTCATTCGCAAACAATCCAAGACTCGAGAGGCAGGAGAATCCGAATAGCGCCAATGTGAAAAAGAAAATTCCTGAAGGACAAAAGCTCGTTCACCGGCACCAGCGCAGTAGTAAAATAAAACATACCCAGTCTGTTTTGGAATCCCGCGATGTCATTGCTGGAAAGTCCACGTCAATCAAAGTCCACAAGTTAACCCACACAAGTCCACTAACGTAACGTTGTGGAAGAACAGCCCACAAATCACTGACGTGTACTTTATCAGCAAAGTAGGGATGAAGATTCCGAGCAGGCCACTCACACGCAAGCACAATCGAAGATAAATAATGCGCCGTCAAAAGCGCTGGGTCGCGGTACAAGTTTTTAAAAGCCCTTCCGCTCAAGATCCTGAACTGCGTGCCCCAGCTCGCTCTCTTCCTGCCCCTTAGAAGCGTCGTCTCTAACGCAACATCCGGCAGATCATTGGCCGCCTCGAGCCCACGCTGCCCATTATCTGAACGCTCCGTCGCGTTCTTCAGTTGATCTGCTTCCACTCTGATCCCTGTCGCAATATCGCTTGAGGCATATGCATCGACAAGCGATGCAAGCTTTGCAGATATAGGTTTAGGTGCGTTGGACACGGAGGCAGTGACGGCTTCGAAGAGCTGCGAGGTCTTGTGCTTTAGGTACCTGCCGGTGGACGAGGCGATAGAGTTCGGTCGTGTACGGAGCTCGGTTTCGTCGTCGTCGAGCGGCGTGGCGGGAGTGGAACGAACTACGAGGGGCACAAACTGGGTGGGGCGGCCTAAGCCGCGCTCTTCGTCGCCGATATTGTTGGTGTCCTCGGAAGAAGGCGAGTCTTCGATCAGGCTTTCATGGCTGACGTTGGTACCGGAACTCTCGCCCGAGTCCATGCTAGCATGCACCGTCAGGTCAACTGGAGATCAGACAATATCAGTACCGAGGCAGTGTTGTAGTAGTCAATCATGTTACGCACTGAGAAAATCAGCAATGTTGAATCCAGGCGGGCAGGGTTGTCCGATGGATGTGAAGTAATCTTGACACTTGGCAAATTCTCCAGAATAGACCAATTTTCCCAAAGCCAAGACGACAAGCTGGTCGAATAGCGCAACGATGTTGCTACGGGGCTGGTGGATCGTGAAGATGACAGTGCGGTTATAGTTTCGAGCCAGAGAAACGAGACTCTCCACCACGTTGAATGCATTGAAAGCGTCAAGACCTACTGCGCATCAGCAACCACAATCGACAGTATGAATACGACGTACCACTCGTGGGTTCATCTAAGAACAGAATTGACGGGCTTGTCACGAGCTCACAAGCAATGGAAACGCGTCGTTTCTCGCCACCAGAGATGGATCTCTGCCCTATCCACCACTGTCAACATGCGGTATATTGCCTAGGATCGGACTTACCGCTTTCTCCAATCCTCATGTCCTTGATGCCCAGTATACCAAGCTCATTCATTGTCTCCAGCGTTCTATATTTCTTCGCCTCATAGCTCATCTCGCGCGGGAGCCTCAGCAACGCACTGTATAGCACCGTCTCGTATACCGTCAAAGTGCTCATCAGGGTGTCCTCCTGGTCCACAAAACCCATGACGCCCTTGAACTCTGCATCCGCGACCTCACGTCCATTCACCAGGGTCGTACCGCTCACGGCGCCGCGCTTGCTCTTGCGTGCAAGAATGTCGAGAAAAGTGGACTTGCCTGCGCCCGACGCACCCATGATCGCCATTACCTGTCCTGGCTTGACACTACCGGAGATGTTGTCCAGGATCACCCGTGAGCCGAGCGTGTAGGTGAGGGAAGAGAAGTGCATCGATGCGGGGACGTGGTCTGTCATGAGCTTAGAGGCTTCGTTATCTGGGAGGCGGATCTGGTCATAGTCACCGCCGCCTGAGCGCCCGGCATACCAGAGGACTGAGGAGGGAGGATTAACTTTAGGCACCACTTATATAGAGCATTTATTGTACCGGCTGAAGTGACGAGGACAATCAAACCGGCGCTGGCAGCGCTGAGAGCAAGCCATAACGTGTTATCGGGCTTGGGAGGACGCTGCAAAGCGGATCAGCAGAGCAGCAACTAATAGGGGAAGCTACATACGACATAGCCCGGAACTTGGGAGTAGTGCAAACATTCTCCGCCTTCACAGTTGAGCGTGATGTATCGGTCTCCGAATATTTGGTCAATGAGATCGTTCATTGCGGGTTCTTCAAATTTGCAGCCGCTTCCTGACTTGCAGCTGAACGATGCAGGGCCCTTGATCTCTTCCTTCAGGAAGTCGCCAATGTCTTTGCGATGTGAGCTCGCGTGTCACTCCGAACGAGGTTATCCTTACCAACGCTGCCATCCTCTCCACAAATGAAGCGCCCAGGTACGCAGCTGCACTTGATCTTCTCGCATGCGTAGACTGTTGTGTTTGTGTCATATCCGGGCTGATTCTCGGAATTGCAATCCTCCAGAGCGCAGTAGAATGACTCGACTTGAGCAGTCCAGAACTGGAACGCACACGTCTTGTCGGAGCTATCGCAGCTGAATGTTACCTGTGGCGGACGCCCCGGGAGCATGTCTATGATCTTGCGGTCTGTGTGGATGTCAGACATGGGGTTGGAACGGGTAGTGGAATGGCAGCGCACTTGTGACATCGCACATCTGGTGGTTGTTGAAGACCGTTTCACCGCCCTTGTAGCATGTCATGTTGCCGATCTCAACATCGTCGTCGCCGTCGTTCAGTGATGAAATACCACCCGCAAGTGGAAAACCAACGCAAGCATTGTCGTTCTTGCAAACTAGTCCAAGTTAGGAGGCGAGGGACTGAGAGTTGAGTCACTACGCACCGTTGCAATTGATACCACCCCAACCGTCCTTGCACTCACAACTTTCTCCGGGCTCGCGCAAACGCCGTTGATTACCGTCGGCCAATGAGTCGCACTCTATGAACACACAGTCAGGACCCGGTCAACGGACGTCGGCCAGCCAAAACGCACGAGGTACCAGACAATCGATACCACCCCATCCTGGTGGACACTTACACTGGCCATCGAATTGGTCACATTCGCCGTACTGGCCACAGTTGAACACCGGAAGCAGGCAATTGAAACACGGCGGACATCTCCCTGCAAAATAGCATTAGAAACTGGAAACTGTGTCCCTGCTGGCTTGCCTGGCGGCACTAAAGATTCAAACGGCTGCAGGGAAGTCAGTAAACGCGCCTGAACCGTCGTCAAGACTTTGTTACTCGCCGAAAGTCCATAACTTGCGTTGGATCGACTACGAGATGCGTTCCGAGCAAGAGTTTGAACCGCGGAGAGAGCCAAAAGTGGCAGAAAGGGAAGTTTAATCATGTTCCAACTCGCCTATCGCGAGCTGGCGGTGGTCAATAGCGATGAAATACGGGTCTTGAAGTTGCTGTAGTCACATGAGTATCACTGGTTTAAGTTGCCGACGCCATTCAAAATAGACATATGCAAACAAGCGCGTGGCGCGTCGGCTAACCGGATCCCACTGCTGACCTTCTCGTAAATCCTGAAACCATGAGTGTCGTTCTGGACTCTCTGGTCCTCGCTGCTGGCTGGATACATGTACTTTTGGCCCCATATACCAAGGTCGAAGAGAGTTTTAACCTCCATGCGACGCACGACGTCATGATGTATGGCATCGGTTCAGACACGCTAAAAAATGTACGCAAACTACTTTTCTGGCCCGAAAATAGCTCATGCCAAATCAAGTATGATCACTTTATCTTCCCGGGGGCTGTCCCAAGGACATTCATCGGAAGTATACTCCTGGCATGGATATCAGACCCAGTAATCGAACTTGCGGGATGGACTGGTTATATCACGGACAAAGTTGACATTCAAATAATTGGTGAGTTAACCGGTTCTATTGCGAAGATATTTTTTCGCTTGGTGTATTAACGAATACGCTCAGTTCGTCTAGTTTTGGCGACCTTGAACGCGTTGGGATTGTGTCTTATTCGAAAGGCTGTCTCTCGCCGGTTTGGCCAACTCAGTGGACTATTCTTTACCCTATTGACGGTCACCCAATTCCATTTACCCTTTTGGATGGGACGAACGATCCCCAACATGTTCGCGCTGCTTCCAGGTGCGCCGTTAATTATGATTCCATGATTGACGCCCACTCCATCTGTTCCAGTCAACATTGCCCTATCGTTATTAATCGACCGAGCTCCAAATCAACTCAAGCCGTCGCAGAACAATTTAAATGCGGCGATCACTCTCTTGACTTTCACCACAATCGTGTTCCGCGCTGAGGTTCTGCTTCTCCTTGGCCCACTTGTCCTACAATCTCTTGTCAAGAAGCATATTTCTCTGCCAAAACTCATTAGAGTTGGACTAATTTCTGCTTCAATCTCTCTGGGCTTGACCCTCGCCGTGGACTCTTATTTCTGGAATCAACCCAATTTGTGGCCGGAGTTCGCTGGGGTCTACTTCAACGTCTATGAAGGCAAGAGTGCCGAATGGGGTGTAGGTCTTGAGTTTTATTCCATGCAACGATTCAAGCTCACGATCTCGTAAGACTTCCGGGCATCTCACATACTTCATTTCCTATCTGCCCAAGCTCCTGCTCGCATCCCTTCCCCTGTCCCTACTGGGAGCACTGCGGGATCAGCGTATACACGACCTTTTGCTCCCCTACGTCGCCTTCGTTGGATTGATTAGCTTTCTCGGTCATAAAGAATGGCGTTTCATAATTTATGTCGTTCCTGCATTCAACGTAGCTGCGGCCAGAGGTGCACGATGGATGTAAGTCTAGCCGGCATTTACCACAATTAAAGTCGCTACATGCTACTATCTGACATCTGTATCGTTCGACAGGGTATCACTGCCGAAGAGCAAGCTACCGGGTCAAATCATGTCCCTTTACGTCCCACTCTTCCTCACAATCAACATCGTCATCACGTACATGCTCACGTTGGCATCTGCAAACAACTACCCCGGTGGCCAAGCGCTCGCACTACTGCACCAGATCTATCCTCTACAAGAGCGTAAGTCGAAACGAACGTCATGCGCCGCGGTTCTGATTGCTGACTTTCGTACTCGCACACCAACTTCAGAACATCCCCTCTCTGTGCGAACTCATGTCCACATATCGAACCTCGCAGCCCAGACAGGCGCCACCCTCTTCCTTCAGTCCAACGCGCTGCCCTATCCACCCATTCTTGAGCCTTATCTCCACACCACCCACATGACCAAGGAATCATGGGGGTGGACGTACAACAAGACGGAGGGGCTCACCTTAGAGGACCTCACCGCGAACAAAAAGATTACACACCTAATCACGGAGACCCAACCTACCGCCGAGGTGGAGCGGGACTGGAAGGTTGTGCGGAGCGTCGAGGGTTTTGTGAAGTGGCATCTCGATTCCGGGATTATCAGCGTCCCTGTCGCTGATCTGTTTAAGGAATTGAAAAACGTTGCGAGGCTTGAGACGGAGGAGCAGCTGTGGATCTTGGCGCGGAAGTGAGGTCGGCTGTACAATTATTCTTATGTATCTGGGAAATGGGAGATGATCACACGGGAGAAAAAGATACCACTTCCGTTTTGGCGAAAGCCTCAAGTTTTACTGGCCGTTCCAGACAGCTGGCGTTGCAGCAAGTCAGTATCACAATGCAATGCATGCACGCACGTAATGCTGCATCATGGTGCACTAGCTGGGTCTAGGAATTGTGTAGGTGTAAGTGTTGGCGGCTTCGGCAGTGTATATGTTGATGTTGATGCGGGGATCGAGCAGCCACCGGGTTGACGAGGTAGCTGCCGCTAGGGATCTTCACCAGTGACAATGAGCAGCCTCCTGTGACACGAGGAAAGAGGCGAGGGCAGCGAGGGAAGACAACAACATTCTCCGTTGACGAGAATGAGCGAGAAAGATAGGTCTCTCTCGAATATCTAATGGCGCTTTTTATACCCAGGCAGTCCTCTAGAACGCTATGCAGATGTCGAAATGTATGGAGTCCAGTGAGGACTATCTTCGGCTGGTCGAACCTGTCAAGAAACAAAGTAGAGCTGCAGAATAGAATAACTGGGAACACATACTGGAGACTCGACTAGGTCCATTGGCGCATCCGAGGTTTCCCTGAGCGCCGCAAGATAAAAGTGCCTTTGATGTTTCGTGGCAAGCAAACCAACCAGTGCTCATAAGTAAGCCTCGAGGAAAAAGTTGAGATTCTATCCGTGATGGCGGATGCATGCCGAATTCTTTCCGTTCTCTTCCCGGTAGATGACGGTCTTCACGACGGCGAATCACTATTTAGGAAAACCTACATCAGCGAAAGTGCCGCAAAACAGAGATGTGAGCCACGTACTCGAGAATCCCCATTCCTTACTAGCACGAAGGTACAACAAAAGCCTCGAGCGGTCGTGATCCAGAAGAGGTACTTACATTTATGGGCGTCGGTTCCAGCGTATCAAATGATCATTCGTTGAGTGGTCGATAAATTGATAAATTGATCTATAAGTTTAGTTATCCAGTTTCTTCGCTCTCTGACCAAATATTCCCGTCCCTACACGAACGATGTCGCTTCCGGCCTTGAGTGCGGCCTCGAAATCGCTGGACATACCCATGCTGAGTAGCAGTCTGTTGTCATGTCCCCATTTCGCTTGCTCCGAAAGCCCAAGCTCTGTCGTCAAAAGCCCATGCAGCACATCCCTGGTGTCCTTCAAACGCTCGAAATCACTATTATGTTCTGTCTCCGACGCGTTAAGCGATTTCTCCAGAGCACCGATGGTCATCAAGCCCTGTAGGCGAAGTCTAGGGCATTCCGTGATGACTGTTTTTGCGACCTGGAAGAGTTCGGAAGTGATGCCATCCGACGAGGTGAGAGGTGGGAGGCCCGATTTCGCTTCCTCGCCTGACGTGTTGACTTGGATGAGGATATTGAGAGGAGAAGCGCGATCAGCAGGGAGCGCTTTATCGAGGGCTTTCGCGGTTTTCGCGGACGTTAGTGTTTGGATCGTGTGCAAGTTCGGTATCGCTAGAATGATAGAATGAACCACTGTCAATCCCATTCTGCGATTCTTAGCTTCGACGTACCAGCAAGAGTCTTCGCTTTGTTAGACTGCAGTGTTCCTATGAAGTGCCAGCGGATCTTCGCAGGCAGCTGTAAAAAGGAAAGCCAACTTTTAAATATATATATTTCACTCGACCAGGATTCGACAACACACTGCTTCAGCCTTCTCAACGAGCTCCTGGACATAATTTTCTCCAAAATCTAGCTGCCCATCTTCATAGCAGGTCAATATATCCGATGCTGGTTTGTATTTCGATACGGCGACCAATGTAGGAGCAAAAGATCCAGATGCAGCTGCTTGAACTTGCGATCTAATCTCTGCGAGTGACTCCGAGACCTCTGCTGCGCGTTCTATGGATGCTGACATGGCGCGATAGCTATCGGATGTGATAAACCGACGGCGTTGAGATAGACAACGAGCAAAAGGCCGTAGAGACTGCAGAAGCTGCATACAAGAATTTCCAAAAGACTCAGAGAGGAGGTAATCGTGGGAACTACCTTCTTCCTTTGTCAAAAGTGGCTAAAAGTGGCCTCAAGAGGCCCATTGCCAATTTGCCTATTTCTCGCCGCCACTTCGACTGTTCGTCTGAAGCCTACTACTATGGGTAAGCCATGAAGGTGCAGCTCCTGATTTCAGACGATTGGCCTGATAATCATATGAAGGCTGGAGTTCAAGGCAGTTCAAGACAGTCTCTCAGACCACCACATCTAGTTCTGCTTGTCTTCCCCTGACGCACGATCGTTCAATATCAAGGTGGACCGCTGGGTGTAGCGGTAGATAGCCTTGACCATACATTTTGCTCGTGGGGCTCTGAATCTTTCGGCTTCTTTCAGTCAGCTCGTTCCTCGTGGAGTCAGTCGATGGAAAATGCACCCCGATCTCCAACGTTTTTTCTGCCTCTCAGCTCCCTTAGGCGTCCTTGAAACCCTGTGCTAGAACCATGCGGCATCATTCCGCTGCTCATGGAGAATGAATCTGCCCTAGATCTAGATGTTCATATATCTGAACCGAGATCCCTGTGGTGCACCCTTCCGGGGGAACCCTTCTCAACATGCCCTCCCTCGTGCCCACCGCCACCGATCAGATAGCCCTATATGTCAATGTCGTACTGTGGAGTCGGCTCAGCGGATGATTCTACAGTCTGCGCCTAATACCTTCTACCCTAACAATGACATGGCCCGGTTTGGGCCTCTAGCGCCTCTAGCTAAGGGATTGGAAAATGCATGCCACCTCAATGCATAGCAAAGATAAATGAATTTTCTAAATTGAAATTGCGTACAACTGTATGTAGATCATATGGCTCTGGTGGTTGTCTGGTGGAACGTGTTGACGTTGCCTTCTTACCCCGTTGGTGATTGAGACCTTGGAGGTTGCTGCAGGACTCATGCTGCAATATGCGAAAAACATGATAATTATGGGGCACGCTAGGTGCGTAAGATGTCCGATGGCCTACAATAACCAGGGGGATGGAATAGAAATACCATAAACCCTTGTACATCCCCGACTCCCATGGATTACTTAATTACTTTTGTGCGAAAGGACGAGGAAGGACGAACATGGAACATGGAACCTAGTAGGAGGACCGAATCAGCGACCGAAAAAGGACCCCCCGATTCTGCAAACGTCGATATACAGGTGTCCGTTTGGTTCATATTTGGCCTGGATAGCCGTCATGTCAATATCGCGCGGTGCGAAGGCTATTTGCCACTCGTAATGACCTAGGAAGAGTCGAAACAGGAGTTGACAATCAGTCGCGCCTCAAGAGACTCAGAACTCACAGTCGCTTTCCATATGCCATGCATCAGCTACAACCTTTAGCTTATCACCCCTGTTTGCTGAGATGGTAATCATTTCGGGCTGTATGGAGAGCGGAAGTTGCACGTGAAGTGTGTGTTTGCCCAGTGTTGAGGATACATCCATGGTGGGGAAGTAGGATGGCGACGCCAAGCGACTAGACCTATCCATTGGCGAAGGAACACTCTCCCCTGATAATGATGAACGGTGACATGTAGATATCCGAGGTGAAAAGGAATCTGAGGCAGTATGGGAACGCGACAGTGAAGGAGGAGGCGGGAAACACATCGCAAGTCGGTGCAGCATTTCGGGTTCCGATGATGAAGAGTTTTCGCCTGCAGACTGGGTTGTTGGAGGGGTCTGAGCTGGGGAAACGGTAAGAGGAGTTACTGGGATGGTTGAGAAAGAATGCGTTGAAAAGTAAGCCTGGTCAGAGGGTGAAATCTGGCTTAATTTGTACGCAGAGGCAGAGGGAGCATACGACCGTGAGGTAGATGCTGAAGGTGATGGAGCCATTGCTGCGTGACAAGGGGGAAGTAGGTTGGACATGATCCCAGAGGCCCGACGGCTCAACGTCAACGGCTGATATATATATCGATGCAAGCACGGGCATGCAGTAAACGTGGGCCGTTGGGCCGCGTGGGGTAGACGTGATGGCTCTCATTTGAAAGTCGGAAGCGATGTCCCAGACGGGTGGCCTGTGGTCAGAATCTCGCAAAGGGTGCGGATGTAAAACAAATAAAGCTCCGAGTTCCAAAATAGGAGAGCGCCGTCGTACGTACTTATTGGCACTCGATAATCATATACCAAGTTGCCTATACCAAGTTGCCCAATCAGTTATGCAGGTAAGTAGCTTCTTCCTTGACCATCGCTCGACACGTGTGACCTCCCTTTCATTGATGACGCGGACGGAACCCTGACAATCGTCATCTGGACGGACGCGAATGCTGTCTTGTCCATAAGTACTCGGAAAAACGCGGACTGGCTGGCAAGACAAGACGCATCCTGGAGGATGGCAGAAGCGTACAGGCTTGCCGTACCTTTCATCTGTGCCAGCTTACCGTCATGGCTATTTCAGTACTAGTATATATTTGCGGGACGTCACCGTGACCACAACTTCGACCTCGATTACATGGAAACGTAGCCTTTTTAAAGCAGTGGATCGGGGTACGGAAGGGACAGGGCAAGTTCACGAGGGTAGACTGAATAATAATGCATTAATGAATTCTGAGATAAGCTTGGCACGGTGTGTGTGTGGAATCACCATGATGTATTATAGTACCTGAAATTGAATAATGGATGAGATACTACAACTTGCGACTGTACAAGATATCAGGAAGAAAGTAATGAGTGACGTACTTAGGTGGAGTGCAGGTTTGGAGCCGACCCACTCGGGGCACTGATAACTTTGAGCAAATCAGAGGAGGAGCGGGAAACTTTTGACTTGCTCCTGGACAAGCGACTTCCAAGCCTCGTGGAGACTGGAGAGATGCGGAAGGCATATATGGTTGGCATCGAAGCAAGAAAAGATTCCGGCGAGTATTCAAACTGGTATGGCGCGGGTTGGCGCGATTGTGCCTGCAGAGTCATTAGAAGCCTTAGAAAATCCGTACATACCAGACGCATGTTAGGATCCATAAAAACGCGCTCTGGAATGGTGCAGGAAATGAAAGGACTTTGGTTTCCGTCCCAAAGAAGAGCGCCACGAGGGGAAAAAACGATCACCTCGCCAAATTCCTGTCGTCGGCAAGGCTGTTAGTGGCGTGGGGGGGCGGTCACAACTTGAATACACCTGGACCTTCGAAAGCATGAACAGTTGAAGCATAGCGTATCACTGCAAACAGAGGCTCCAACGGTTTGATGAGGACATTCCCAAACTTCTTGATGTTGGCGCTGAATCTAACGAGCTCAAAGGAATGTGCTGTCAAGTTCAAGTTCTAAAAAACACATTCAAAAGTGCTGCTGGATACTCAACTTGTCTAAGATGACCTGGCTAGGAAAAAGGAGGCTCTAAGAAATAGACCTCAGGATCCCTCCCAAAGCCGGCTTGCATTCTTATATCGCTAGCACCGAAGCCAAGCGTCTCAAAGATAGCATGGGTGTTGTGCATGCCGTCATTGATTTGGTCGGCTCGAGTCCGTACTTTGTTTTATCGATAAGAGTCGACGTAGCCATCCCCGCCAAGAGATGAAGAACTTTCATACAGAGTGACATTGAAACGCTCAGGATGTCGAGAGAACGGCGGGTAAGCAGCCGACATGCCAGCTGCACCTCCGTCCCAGTCGTCTCAGCTCCGAGTCGCGGGATGATGGATCGAATCGAAAATGCACCAGCAGCACCTGCTGCACCAATTGACGAAAAGGGAAATGGACGCTGATCCAAACTTTGATTCATCATATATAGTATCTCGAGAGTCGACCAACACCGCCAGTGCTGTTATACTAAGTGATGAGTATGTTGCATCTTAGATGTAGGAATGGCCTTCAAGTGATTTTTGGGAAGATGCGTTAAATGCGATTCAAATTAGGATGCGCCACTGTGAATCAATTACCCAGAGCTAATCTTCCAACCGGTGTTGTTCTAGTAGGTGACGCTGTAGCCACACCTTTAGATGTAGTCTTGGAATGCTTCTCGCAAGAGGGTTGTTGAATAATAAATAAATTGTTAAGTTATCAAAAGTGAAGTACACAGTACATTTACAATGGGAAAGCAGGTGCATTTACGAGGGGAACGCAAGTGCAATTACAAGGGGAAAGCAGGTGAACGGACGCTCTGGATCCAAGAAGACGACGCGGTGGGGTACTGCCAAGCCATGACACCAGCATCTGCGAAAGAAATGAATGTCAGCGACGCTTACAGACATCACATGGTATGATCTTACTCCAGCCCTTGGCCTTGGCCTGTTTAACGCACTGAGCCAGCTCAGAGGGCGCTATGTAGCCATTGTTTGCGTCGCTGGCGCCAGCAGGCTTGCCGATGACGAGCTTGGACAGAGGAACACCGCTAGCAGCAATCTGGAAGAGTGCGGACTTGGGCCATGTCGACGAGGATTTGGTCAGAAGTCCTGCGCAGGTGTTGTATTCCGATTCGCCCTCTGTCAAAGGAATGCGTAAGCGACCGGCCATGAACAGAGTGATAAAAGAGACACACGGTTGTAGAACTGGAGGTTGTACCAATCGATCAGGGAGCCGACCTTCTTGTGGACCTTGAGGTAGGCACCGCCGCCGAATTTACCGGGCGAGAACCAGGGCGCAACGGCTGTATTGGGTGTTGTCAGGCGGCGGTCTTGGAAGAAAAGTGTGAATGTACATACGTGCGTGGGTGAGAATGTAATGTCCCTTCGGGAGGTTGCTGCGAAGTTGTGTGGTGAAAGATATGAGCCAAGCCTGGTAATTTATCGTCAGGACGTGGCAGAGAACTCTTTCGAACGAAATGACTCACTTCAGCGCTGCCATCTCCTGCGTTGATGGCGTTGAAGTCCTCATAATCGACATCAATACCGTCGAGATCGTATTTCTTGACCCAGGCAGCCATGGTATTAGCCGTGTCAATCGGATCAGCGCCACTGCTCGTGGGTGTTTCGGTGGATCCAAAGGCAGAGACGATTAGCTTGATTCCTGCAGCAGCATACTCCGACTTGATGGACGACCTCTGCGCAGCAGAGAGTTGTGTCCATTCCTGGGCCTAAAAAAGACGTTGGTTTGATCTTGGACTGCATCCCAGGATCGTACAAAATAACCGTACCTTGTCAGCGGCGCCATAGGTGAGCAGGAATGAAAGAGCTACGACGTTCCAGCCCTTGGAGAATGTCAGAGATTAGTTGGTTGAAAGACGAGATGATGTTTACCTTGATCTGGGACACTGGGGGAGGCCCAGCTGTACCAGCGAAAGCGTCGGTGTAAACGACGAAATGCGGTGCGCCGGTACCGCGGGGGACGAGGTCGGCAGTAGCATTTGAGGCGAGGGGGGCAGAGAGGACGCCTCCGATGGCGGAAAATCCGGCGACGAAGCTGAATGCTTTGCTGAGTTTGACCATGTTGTTATGAGAACGTAGGGTATGGCAGTAGAGTTACTACGTTGAGAAGGATAGTGATTACTGGCAGTCGAACAAGGAGAGTCGAGTAAGGGAGAGTGGGGCGCTGGGATCTCTCCAACGACGAAGGGCCTCCATTTATACTGTTCCAACACCCTGCTCGCGGCACAGTGGAAGCCGCCGCCATTGTGTTTTCTTGAAGTTGTAGCCGCACTTTGAAAAACAAAGCTCCTGAGAGACTTTCTGGGTGTGCGGTACGGTCAGCGGCGTGAGTAGTGGCCCGCGATTTCTCGATTTTGGGGCGCGTTTTTCGAGGAGAACGCGCCGCACCACATGGTGAATGAATTGATAGCTGTCGGTCCGGGTTCGGAAATCCTTCACCAAATAATATAAGCAAGCAAAGTCACGTTGAGGATTGATCGGCGACGGAACGGGCCACGTACGCGATCGAGAAACTTCACGCGATACACGGCCAGAAAATCAAACTGCGCGGAGCATGGGTAGGCCTACGGCAGCACCAAAGTTCCCGCTCCCGCAACTCTTTTCACGCGGTATCGCGGTGCTGGCCGATAAGATATTGATGTGAAATCATCCAGAACGGAATGAGAGAAAATACTAGGGGAAGGATTTACTATTTCATAACGCTGAATACTCCGCTCCTACCGAGAAATCACGAATAACTGGAGACGATCGCACCCGCTGGTCAACAATGGCTTCTGCAGCCCAGCAGCGGGTGAATGTGGCCTTGAATCCGAGCCTTATTGTCAAAAATCTGTACCGACTCACCTGGGGGCTGTCACAATGCGTCGTCCAAGTTGATGAATCAATCAAGATCGTACACGGCAGTTTACCTGAGTGAATCACTTTCAACTACCCAAGCTTCCACAGCGCCACCATAGTACATCAGACGACATACCTTTGGTACCTCAAAGAGAAGGGTTGCCCATAGCGGAGGCGTAGAAAATATAAACAAGGGTCGCCAGAAGTTGCATACTCGATGCAAGAGCAGTGGTACCTCCTTTCCACTCCCCCGCTGTTTGACCCGAACAAAGATAAGTAACCATTGAAGCACGTGTTCCAAAGACGAGGATCCGATGATTCTGGATATGACCGTCGAACCGTTGAGTTTGCTGTTGTCGGGGGTTGTGGAACGTTAAGGGAGAGTTGTTTTTGATACTTGAGGGTGTCAAGCTTATGTTCCGTCGGAGATTACCAAAGAAGTTCGTCGACTGTGGCGCAGTAATTGTCGTTGAACTGATAGGTTCGAAAAACAGGCACCATGTATGTACCATGTAAATACAGTTACAGACAAGCTCAAATTCCGGTTGGTGACGCGTAACATTGATTGCGTACCCACCTTTGGATTGTTGGGAAGGTTTTCAGAGTTCGATGAGCACTCTCCGAGTTGCTGCGAGGATGTTGATTCCAGTTTCGAAGCTCTTCGTGCATGCTTGTTGGTCAGTGACTGCTCTGGGCCTTGGGTGGTCAAAGGCCCATGGGTGGTCGTTAATCACCCCAAGGTGACGGTCGCCAGGCAACGCATGGCCCCGGCCCGATTTGGCGACATTATGTGTTCATGTGTTGGCGATTATTTGGGTTTCACTACAATGTCTGCAAGTTGAACTTGTTTTGTTACTTGTGGCCCGTGGCAGCAAATGGTATAGTAAATCCCTTTCTCCGCGACATTCACCATCCTAATGGTGAGGACGGTGTCTTCATCTCGTCTGGGGTCTTTCTAACCGTCAAAATAGGCTTCTTTTGGACGACACAGGCAGTCTATCGCAGACATCGAACAGCACCTTCAAGATATCTTCAATGAACACCCGAATTCACATATCAACGACGCGGGAGAGCCAGTGATACCCGCAGACAACCTTGTCGATGTATTCAGCGCCTTCTCGAACCTTTACAATGGACTCCAGCTCCTAGACAGTCATGAATCAATCATGCTCAAGCAATTGCTCGAGATGAATCCCGGTCTCGAAGTTACGCCCACCATTCTCATCCAGTTCCTCGCAGAAAAGACCAAGTCCAGTCCCCCACGAAGCCCGCACACAAACGCGGACGGTAGCGTATTCCCGGGACGCGGGCGCTTGACCGACCGCGATCCCGACGACGGGTACCACCGATCGTCCAGCAGCGACTCGAACGGGACGTCCGGGTACCGGTGCCGCAGGTCATCGGTCGAGCCTCCACAGACCCCCATGTCAGCAAAGTCGCCGTTCGACTCCGAGCGCCGGCAGCGGTCGACGCCGCTCACGACCACTGCACCGTCGAGCTGGGCAAAGCGGCCTGCACCCGCACACAGACGGAAGAGCGACGCCGGCAGCCGCAGTGACTCCGAGGTGAGCCGTCTCAATTATCCCAACATTTTCTGGTGCTCACGCCGCGCACAGTCCTTCTCTTCCAGCCCGAGTTCGTTCTCGTTCGGGCGCACACCTGGACGCACGCGTGCACCGTCGAACCCCACGTCACCGGCCGGCTCCTCTTCCGATCTCGGCGCCTTTTCGCCTGTGACATCGCCCGTCTTCGGGCACCCGCCGTCTCGACCCCACTCGCGTGCGCAGTCGCAGCCGCAGAACCATTTCAACGGCGGCTTTGGTATTGGCTTCGATGACGATAATGACCACACTATCGACACGAATCCACTGTACGATTACCGCGGGCAGTACCCCGAGTTCATGAAATCGTCACTGCCGATGCCAGGTTCTTCGGAGAATGAGGAGGTATCCAACGAAGACACGGCGCTGGGGCTTGTGATCGAACGCACGCTCACCAGCTCAGTGATTTCAATGGAGCCCGAGGACCGGGTGGACGTACTGCTGAAGTCGAACGGGGAACTTATGAGGAAGCTTGGGGACGCGGAGAGGACGTTGCAGAATAAGTTGATGGACCATGAGTCGGAACTGGAGGAAATGCAGGGCAGGTTGGAGGAGATGAGGACCGAACTGTCTGCGACGAAGCGGGAGGAAAAGGAGTTGAGGTCAAAAGAGGTTCGTCGTATCCAATTCTCTTCCGTCAACTATTTGTTTGCTAACTTGCACTATTTTTTTCCAGCGGCAAAATATGACCCAGATTGCCCAATTGGAACTTGAAATTGCAAAGGTCACGAAAACCTTGGAGCACGCACGGTCCACGTATACCAGTCTCCAGCGGCAATATCAAGAGCAATGCAGTATGTCTTTATCACCTTGTATCAAAACTTGAGGGTAACATCACATTTCTAGCTGCGTCCGAAAAATATCGTGATGACCTGCGTCAGCGGGAAGAGTTGATTCGCAACCTGCGCGAAGCTGCGTCCCTGCACGACGTGGAGAACGCGAAGTGGGCGAAGGAGCACGAGTCGTACGAGAACCGGATCCTACAGCTCGAGAACGAGCTCTCCATTGCCCAACAGGCACATGCCCAGCTCGACGAGCAGAAGCAGGAGAACTTGTTGCTGAAGGAGACGATAGACCGTGTGCGCTTTGACTTGGACGAGATGCGAAACAGCGCGGTTGTGACTATGGGTGGGAGTGGACAGTCGAGTGCCATGAACTCCGTGAGCAAGAGTTTAGGTGCAGAGCTCTTGGGGAAAATGAAGGGGGGATGGATGGATGCGGACGAAGAGGACGCTGTGGAGGAGGAGTTGAGTAATATGTCGGTTGAGTTGGAGGAGGGCGAGGAGACAGAGAGCGAGGACGTTATTCAGACCATTATTACACGCAAGCGGGTATGTCCTTGGCCTCTCCTTAGCTCGTATGGTCACTAACGCTCTTAACATTGTAGAAAGTTCCCAGTCGCGCAAACAGGATCGACATCCGGACAACTTCGTTCGAAGAAACGAAGGAATACTCGGACAGTTCCTGCCAATACGACCCGCTCATCTTCTCCGCATCACATCAAACCCAAACTGACCCGGAACTCAAGATAATTCGGAAGTCCTTCAGCGTCCAGACTGAGGGCCCACGGCTTGCAAGTTTCTCGACTCAGACGGAGCCTGAGCCTGTCCCCGTCCCACGCACCATGGCTTCAATGGAGATCCAAACTGAGGAAATCGAGGAGGTGTCCCGGTCCCCATCTCCGGAAGTCGAACATCCAGAGAGCATGGCCTCTTCCTCATCAACCATCGTCCCCCCTACTCCCAAAGCCCACCCACATGCTATCGATCACGACGACCCCCCTGCGTACAATCAGATCAACCCGCAGGAGCAGGAACAACGCGAATGGCGTGCCCTGGCTGAGACGCTTAAGAAATGGCACCCCGGTGTGAAGATCCCATTCGAGCCGGTGGAGGGTGGCATCTCCGCTGAAGCCATCGAGGAGTGGAAGGCACTCAAGGAAGAACTCGGCGTGGAGTGCATGGTTATTGACAAGATCGTTGAGAGCTCGGAACGCGCACCCCGCTTGCCCAAAGACGGAAAGCCACGCCGCGGAGGCCGGTTTTACAATATCTACAACACCTACGTGTACGGCGACAAGAACGCACCTAGCTCTTCGTCAGGCGTCGCTGGCCAGGTCGTGATGTGGATCGGCGCGTCGGCGCTGGTGCTGCTAGCCATCAGTCCGTATATGGTGCCCCACTACTCTGTACAGGGCGGTCCGACGTACTACGACCGCACGGCGTGGAGCAGCTTCAACACCATGCAGGCCGCAGGGGAAGGCTTTTCGCCCGACGGGACTGCTGCTGTCTGGAATTTCCTTGGCCGTGTCGGTGGAGGCGCAGCCCGCATTGCTCGTGGATGGCCCACATGAAGAACCAGTCCTACCTCATCAGCCTTACTGCCTTTATCAGGCCCCGCAACACCCAACTCCCAGGCCACGTCGGGCAGGAGCGGAAACGCATATTTGTGACCCATTAAATTGGCCCATCTACCTCCCATCTCCCTTCCATCTCAACAAACCACCCCCTCTCAGCCTCTCCTCTCATGCCCACCCACCCACACCGTCCTTTCTACACTGTCACATATGCGTTTCCGTTGCTCTCCCATGTCTCATGCCACCCACATTCCTTCTTGGCTGTTTATACTCATGCTTAGGTCTTTCGCCGGCCCCGTCACTCATTCATCATACCCATGCACATGCATCGTCTATTTCCTCACTCTCAGCGTTCTTTTACTTATTCCTCTCCGTCTCTTCCCGAGCTTGAGTTTGCTCCTCGCTCGTCGCTGCGCCTGTTCTCATACCTACTAAAAGATGACGCGCTTCTCTACACGCCTCTCCTCTTTATATCCGGCTGGTTGTTGTGTTGTGCAAAAACCGATGTACTGTACGGTTACGGTGTGGACACTTATAGTGTCGTCTCTCACTATAGTAATAGATCTAATACGTCTCGACTCACTTAAAGCGTTGCTTTACGGAGCTACGTTGAACTTCGGGGCCCGGGGATGCAGGGAAACATACAGTGTGATAACTTTCGCATTCAGTGGACTTGTGTATGTCGCGCCAGAAACATACTGCCTACTAACGCGTGTTTCCTGCGACATGGACCCACAACCTGACATTCTTCATAATGGATCATGACAGGTGGGCGTGGCCGTAACGACTACGAGGTTACCATGCAGCTGCCCCTTACTATGGCTACCCAAGGCTAAATCCAAAGTATTAGACATCGTGTGTTCATCGTGTGGTCGAGCTTGTTGTGCCGGCCCTGCCTTGCGGTGTGCACGCGCAGGGTCTGTTCACGGTCTGCGTTGGGCCTCATAACCCGTTGCAATGCCTCTCTCAGGCCCAAGATTCCTAGTCCGCCCCATCCAATCCATCTCCCGATTCCTGCGCGCCATGACTAGTTCCACCCCAGCGCTTGTGTTGGACGACCTTGATCGTTACTTGTTACCGACGGGCGAGGGCGTCGACCACTTTGAAATCGGCCCCTGGAAGGACAAACTCTACGCCGACGAGGAATTCCGCCCCGACCTGCTCCCCAGTGTCTTCGTCCGCAGGCTCTACTTTTCCAAAGTGCAGCGCAGCCTGCAGCACGAGCATGTCGTCGCCGAGCTCCACATCCGTAACTCCACAGCTCCGCCCCGCCTCATCCGGCTCGAGCGTTTCAGCAAAAAACGCGCGACGCATGAGACCCTCCGGCGCCGCGAATCCCCTGCGCTCGATGCGATCGACAGATCGTCGGCGAGCAGCGAGTCCGACTCTCTCCACAAAACGCTCACGCGTGATGCCTACGATATAATTACTAGGATCAAGGACTCCGTTGAGACCTGGAAGGCGGAGGATCTTGTGTACAGCGTCACCTTCCCAGACGATGACCATGTCCCGACGCTCACGCAGCTCGCGATCGCCGCCTACACGACCTCGCGGCATGACCAGGAGTACTCGCTCCTCAAACATCAATGTTATTGGTGGGCCGACACACTCATGGCGCTCACCGAGAGCCTTGTGCCGGAGGAGCATCGTGTTAGGCAGAATTTTGGAGACGAGCTTACATCGGACAGACCGGCGGGGTTTCGTCAAAAGACAAACAGCGGCAAGTTTGTCTTGAAGTGGGGGGTCATGATTCCCGTGCACAACAGGACCCCTGACAAGATCGCTGAGTTGAAGGCTAGCTTCCATAAAGAGGAAACGGAGGGCTATGTAAGTGGTTTAATGGTTGATTGTCTTTGATGCTCTTTGTAATGCGCTCTTGCAGTTAGAACGTGTTGGCCAAAGAGCAGCGGCGAAAGCCAAGGCTGATGCAGAACTCAAGACCGAGCGAGAGGCGAAAGCCAAGGCTGAAGCCGATCTGAAGGCCGAGCGGGAGAGACGGGAGGCCGAGCGAGAGGCGAAAGCCAAGGCCGAAGCCGATTTGAAGGCCGAGCGGGAGAGACGAGAGGCGGCGGAGGAGGGACGGGAGGCGGCGGAGGCCAGGGCGAAAATGCTGGAGGACCTTTTGGCAGCGCTTTCCCAACCTCAGGCCAGTATTTCTGCTGCTCACTAAATCCTCACTTTCATCTTTGTCCTCATTCCACTCTCATCATCACCACCATGATTGATTACGATCTACTTCCTACCTATCTATACCTGACTTCCTCGCTCGATACCTTGGCTGCTGTCCTGTCTCTCCTAATACCTATTCACAATATGTACTACCTACTGTTTTGCTCAATGCCGAGTCTGTTTTTGCATGAACGGAACTGACAATAATCATACTAATCATCTCGTTCATAACACATGGGATGGAGATGTCCAACAGGGTACAATGCAGTCGCAGCGGCGAGGCAAGCCAGCGTCATCACTCATGTACAGGGACCATCCTACGCTCAGGCTGGCGTGTCGATTGGAGAAGGAACATCTAATTACTTATCTAATGCAGAAGGTGTGCGGGGAGCGCTTTCCTTCTCTGAAACAGCAGAATCCGTCGGAGCCTTGAAGGCGTGAGTGCGTGGGCATCTACGTATGTCATATGTGCAGATGGGGCGATAATTATGGGAAAGGTAATTGGCATCGATATCATCAGAAAAAACAAGGAGTGTTGTACGCAGTAAGAAACAGTGTAAGAGTCCCAGTAGTGTCCACAAGAATCTGTTCTAACATATAATTGAACAACGAAAGGCTCAAGCGCAGGCGTGTTCGTCAATCTATAGGGGGCGGGCGTCGTCTAGGGGCGAAAGTGACAGCATTTTCCTCCTGGTCGTCGTCGTCGCTCCCATCGTCCTTCTCGTCGTTGTCGCCTTCCCCTCTACTCCCGTCGTCGTCGTTGTCAAGCCCACTCCCGTCGACATGAGCGTCACCATCTTCACTCCCCTCAAGCCCGTTGTGCCACTCCCCATCCCCACTCGCAATTGTCGACGAGTCCTCATCAATACACGCCGGCCCAAACCGCCTCTCCTCATCCCCCACCCCATCTCCCTCACTATCCTCGTCCGCATTCCCATCCTCTCTGCTCGCACCCATCGCCACACTCGTCGAAAGCCGCGACGGCGTCCTCGGCGCGAACCGATCTCTATCGCGGTCCCAGTCCGTCCAAATCCCACTCACTCCGCTCAACACACCACTCGCCTCCCGCTCCATGTGATACTCATACGAGCTCGCCAGACTCATCACCTCCGCGAACTCGATGGGCTGGTCGCCCTGCCCCCAGCTCGATGCACGGCGGTCCACTGTCAGCGGCGCATTCATCGCTATATCGCTGACGCTCGAATGGTTCGCGTTCGCGCGCGCGTTCGGTGGGCCCCCGAGCCCATGGACACGCGTCTTCAGCCCCTCCTCACTCCTCCTCAGCCCCTTTCTCTGCGTCGCCGAAGAGACAGAAGCCGCGGACGACGGCGGCTTGCTGTCAATGGGCGACGTGCCCCCTGCAGACGACGACGCAGACCCGAACTTGTTCGGCCGCCACTGCGTTATTGAGCTGAAGGGAAAAAGGTTCGCGAAGCGCGCTTTCGGCCGTTCCCCGCCTGCAGGCACTGCGCCGCCCGGACTCGACTGCCCCGACACGGTCGCGAACCGCCCGGTCCCGTTCCTCCCTCTCTCCCGTGCACGGTCCTCCACAAGCAGCGTAATAGACCCCCGGCGCTCCTTGATTGCTTTTTCAGGTATGGCAGACGTGCTGCGGCTGCCACTGTCTGCCCCCGCGCCGGGCCACCGCTCAATAGATCTGGAGCGCAGGCTCTTCGAGGTTGTTGCTCCCGCTCCGGCTTCCCTCGAATCATCCTTGAGGAGATACGTGTCCGCATCGCGCTCCCGATCCCGGGGTTTCCCCTTCTTCGCGGTGGCCTTGGAAGTCGAAGCAGAATACGACACCGAGTTCGTATGGGCGTGGCTCGTCCCGTCCACTCGGGCACTCTGGTGTCGCCGCACCCGCACATGCGGATCTGAGCGCACTGGGCCCCTGTCGCCCTGGTCGTTCTCGCTCAGATTGTGCTGGTGGTCCCGTGAGCGCCGGAAGAGAGAAGAGATGCGCCGGGAAACGGAGTTCCACTTCCAGCGGAAGAGCACGGTGGATATGATGTCGGTCGTTTCGGACTGGGAGACGGCGATTTGCCCGCGAGGTTGGGTTAAGAGGAGCCACTGGGCGGAATCGGGGAGGTCGAGGAGGAGCCATTTGTGCCGCTGCAGAAGAACAGTATTAGAGAGGTAAGCATGGACGAGACGGTACAGAGCCAGCTCGTTTCTTTGACTATTACGCACCTTGACCTGATCAAGCGTGATCCTCTCCTTCACATCTTTCTTCAACAACCGCTCCATCAACCCCACCACAAGCGCGCCCTCGCTATTCTCGTCCACCCTCCCCTCTCTTCCCTTCCCTTTCCCACTCCCACTCCTGCCATTCTCCCTCTGCAAGCTCGGCCTTCCCCCCGTCAACAAGCGATCCGCCCCCATCCGCTCGCTGACCTCCCACTCCCGATTACACACCGCGTTATACAGGCTCCACTCTGTGCCTGGACCCGCAGCACCAGCCTCTGCCACGAACGGCGTGCGCCCGAACAGGAGGCAGTACAGCGTCACACCAAGCGCCCAGATGTCGATCGACTTCGTTATCGGGGGGCGTGTCTGCGTGGAGGCGCCAGCCGCGGGGGACGCGGACGCCGAGTTGTGTGATTGGGATTGGGAGAGCGATAACGATAGAGAGGCGGGGTTGCTGGTGTGCTCGTACACGATCTCTGGCGCGAGGAAGGAGGGCGTGCCTGCACGACGAGTCAAGTCCGAGTCGTCGTGCAGACTCGGGTCGTGCTCGCCTGCCTCGCCGGCGGCGGCGAGGCGCAGTGCGTACGAGAAATGGGAGACTCCGAAGTCGGCGATCTTGACTTGCCGGCGGTCTTCGGTCCAGAGGAGGTTGGCGGGCTTGATGTCGCGGTGGATGATGCCTTGGTGATGGACTGTTTGGGTTTTTCAAGGGCGGAGTGATGGAGGAATAGAGGAGAGAAAGTAAGGGAGGGTATGAGGCTGAGTGTCACGATGGGAGGCTTACGATATTCGAGCCCGAGGACGGCGTCGCGGATGATACGCCGGGTCTGCCCCACCGTTAGGATGGGTTGATCGTTTTCGTTTTTCCATTTGACTTCGCCACCGGCGAGGTATTCCATCACTGCGCGTGGGTTAGCTTTGCATGATCACAAGGTTTCGGGGTACATGGGAGCAGGAAACGAAGCTTATGGGTGGTGTGCCGCAGCAAAACACCCCCGCCTGCCGCTTCGTGAAATTTATTCGAAAGAAGAGGTTAGGCTCACCCATGTATATCTTGTCGCGCGAGCGATCATCAATGATCTCACAGAGACGCACGACATGCGGGTGGCGACACTTTTTCATGATAGCGATTTCCTTGCGGATTTTCGCTTCGATGGTGGAAAGCCTATCGACGACAGGCGTGTGCGGCGGGCCGGTGGACGGCAGCCGCTGCTGCCTGAGCTGCCGGAACTGTTTCGCGCGCGGGTTATCGCGTCTCACCGACTTCATGGCCTGGAAATTTAATTTATATGGCAGAGAAGTTTGCAGCTGGTGAGTATTATCGTTCCTAGTGACGCGTGGATTACTTACGACAGGAATACGGCGGTCAGGGTGGCCTTGTGGGAGACGAGGGTTGACCTGGTAGCACAGATACACCTCGCCGTGCTGGCCCTCGCCGATTTTCGCGTGGCGAGTATACGTATTGAGCATTGGACGCCCCTCGTCCATGTAGGCATTCAAATGCTCTGTAGTGACGACATCTGCGGGGTCAAACGGTGTCTTGGTGACTGGGTGGCCATTAGAGAACATAGTGGTGCCAGCACTTCACGGCAAAGTCATGGGCAGCCGGCTCAGAAACAAAACTTGGCGGACTGGTAGTAGTAGAGGAATTGGCAGCTTCACGCAAAGAGCAACGGCAACGTTCTTTTAACGTTCTTTTTGAAGATCATGAGGGTCTCCCAAATCCGCTCAGGGAGACCCCGAACACTGTTTCATAATCCACCTTCCCAATCCGGACGCCCATCAGAAGGGGCCCTTGCCCGACCTTCCCTACCGAGCGCAGACACACTTGTCCTCTTCTTTTACATCTTGCATCACCTGCAGCAGCCAACGATCAACCGCCAATCAACACGGGCACGCAAACAGTAGAAAAGGCAGAGAATAGGGCATAACAAGGGAACTAGTGGGGACGACGAGAGGGAAAGAACGTACTGCCTCGGCATGTAAGCCACAGCCCTGCAGGCGTGCATAAAAAGAGGGCACAGAAACAATGGCGGCAGAAGGACGACGATCAGTCATCACGTTGCGTTCATTAAACTATTGGAGCGCGAAGATGCAGCAGCGCTGCTCCGCACGTACCGCCCATGTCGACTTGCCGCATTTCGAGCACTGCACCAGGCGGCAGAGGTTTACGGGAGCAGGTGGCGCTTCGGATGAATATTGCATGGTTATCTGGCGGTGTAGCGTAAGAATCAGCGCAGACAATCGCCATTGCGCATGCAAGGCATCGCGTGCGATCTGGCGCCTGCAGAGCAACTCACCCGCTGGATCAACTCACCCACTGGATCCTTTACTCGATGGCGATGAAGATGGAGATTGAGGGCGATGGGTGTCCAGTGGACAAGCTGACTTCTGTAAGTTTTCCTGGCGTGCTGACACAGCGGCATTGTTTCTGTATTCGACGGCACACCACGCCTCCTCCCCATATCCGGCAATCATGGCCCAGTAATGCCAGAATTCACAAGTCACCGAAACTTGTAGACATGCTCAATTTTTGAGCTCGACAGGCCACTGTGATCATCTCGCACCCTCACGTCCATGTCGCGGACGCGTCTTCCTCGACACATCGGATCCCTTGCATCCCCCATTTATTATACTCTGGAGCTCGTCTGAATCGCGTTTTAGATAACCGGAACGAGGTCTCGAAGAGTCAAATTCGCCGCAGCACGACGACTCCGCTGGATGATCACCATCACCTGCCAAGGCATGCCTTCCTTGTGCAAAACGCATGACCCCATCTCAAGTCGCTTCTTGGGAGTCGAAATTACCTGGACCGTCTTTAAGCTCAAAGGTCGTGTCAGATCTGCGCTGACGCCACGGCTCCCCAAGCCTCTATGTATGTAAGTCTATACAGTACTGATCTATACAAACAGCCTGCAGGAGACACACCATCATATGGTGAACTTAATCCGTGATGGAGTGCTTGCACACACTTGCACATCTGTTTCCGCGAAGGAGGTCGGGGTCCTCAGACCTCAGCCGGCGTGGTCTAGGCCGAGAGCAATACCCGATTTACACCACACGCTCACAGGACGAACCAGGCCTCAGGCATCCATTTTTCCCCCATAGGCAAAGGCTCTGTAGCTGCCCTCTGGTTTGTAAATATATTGGCAATTACACCCACCCAATTTAGTACACTCCGCCGTTGAAGGGGCCGACAGCACAAGTGCTTACTGTACTTTGGAGCTTATTCCACCGAAATTCGTACATGCCACCGCACATTCTTGCATTGAAAAGACACCAAGCCAAGGCCGACCTATATACATACAGTACATGTAAATTTCGGGTCGTGCGCGCATGGAATGGCTTCGCGGAGCCATATATGTATGCACATCAATCAGACGCGCCGCGGGCAGACGTTTATTCGCCGGAGACTCCGACCCATCAATCCTTCAAGCCGTCATCAACTGCAATTGAGATTTGAATTTCGAAAAAGGGGCGTACCACTGACGTTGACACATCGTGTATCGTGTACTTATCATGTATCGTGGGGGATGGTGGGAGAAAATGTCGCCGCGCAACAAATTCTGACTCAGAGTGATACATAAATAAAGCTGGTTGTATTTACCCTGGTACGAGTGGTTACCAAGGACAAAATAAATTTTATTTCCTTGAGAATCTGTTGGATTCGAGGGTGTGTCCGGAGTCCTCGTTCAACGTGCTCGGCAACCTCGGGGAAGAGTGGCGTAAGCGTACTTACACGTAGTCGGAGGCACACTTGCTTAGTATAGTTGGCGCCACGCCGAATTCAACGCCTTCGAGTCGAAGGGAAACATTAGGCTCAAGCTCCATTACCAGGCCAAGCTATACCAATGTTAACGGCATGGACAACCTTGCAGTATCTCTAAGCTCGTGTTGTATGTGCAGTTTATTGACACCAATCACTCTGTGTCAGAAAAAGACAGTGATTATAGGTTCAAGACTGATTAATTAAACACGACGGAATTATCCCGATATAGATACGACCGACGGCGAATTCGTCTGATATGATGCCTCTCTTGAAATTACTGAGGACATTTATAGACTTAGTTCAGGCCTGCGTACTTACCCAATTATGATACATGCGTACTTACAACATTAGAGTCATTCACAGTAGCCATATTTATCTCATTCTTGCCTCATTTGTCTTTTCCTTACTCCAAGTACCACAGTTTGAAAAATGGGCCACCTTTAAATTGGGTCTTCTGCTTGATCTATCATCTTACTTCTCGGAAGTTGTCATCAGCAAATTTGGGAAATAATTACCGCACCATATATAGCCTATATAGCAATCATAATCGCCACAATGCCCATATTGGCCACCTCGACTGCCCATGTTAGAGATCTTGGCAATCTTCACCGCAATTATGGTTTCCACAGTTGCTTT